>ML804197.1:336272-349289 GCA_009831015.1 Picea engelmannii | reverse complement strand
CTTGGGGAAGTGTGTATTGAAACTTGATAAATAGGGAGAAGAAGAAGAGAGGAGGGATGGAGAGGTTGGAGCATGATGAGAGGTTGTGACATTTTTGGAAGAGATGATTCTTGTGATAGTTTCCTTTGAGCATTTGTGCTTTGTTGTTCTTGGGGTCACGGGCACGGACGGCCAAGAAACCGAAAGGTTTCTTGGAGCTAGGAAGCCGGCTAGGCTCCTAGTTGGCAGGGAGGATTCCGTTGTTTCACTCTGGGCAAGCGGGAAAAGAATGCTTGGAAGCGCCCAGGACTACAGTACAACCGGTGAGCTTCGACAAGCTAAGGAGGAGGTATTTTTCAGTGATATTTTGTTATTGATATTTTGAGTATACTTATGTTTTAAGTTCTTAAATCTTAAAGTTAGCCTACAACTTATTTCATCATGTCATTAGATTTATCATTGAGAAGATGTAGAAGAAACGTGTAAATAAAAATCAATGAAATAATGCTAAAACAAAGTTGTTAATGTGTAAGTGTTTAAATAAATTGTTAATTGCTTAGCGTCCTGTGGATGGGTGCTACATGTAAATACTAAAGAAAAATGAATGAAAAAATATGGAAACAAAAAACTTTTACTAAATGCAAAAATCAACAACTTTTCACAAAGAAATATTTCTTTTCTTTTCAATTTTTCTAAGATTTTATGCAGTAAACATAAAGTAATTTCACTCGAATACGAGCTACTTATGCTCTAAATGCACTGCAAAAAACTTATGAACAAAAAGACTTCTCCCTAGCTATTGATGCAGAAACACAATCTTCAAACAAAGAAGAAAATGAAAAGATTTTTTTTCTCTTTTTTATTTATTTAAGTGCTAATCAAGCAACAAAGGGAAAATACCGACAAGCACAAAACCAAGAAAGACAAATTCTGGCTTAAAGCGTAGATCGCAAAGAATCAAAGTAAAGGCACACAATGGAAATAAAAAAAACAAGGACTCTTAAGCTTGCCTAAAAACCATAAAACAAAATTTTTCTTTTTACGTTTTCTGTCAACTATCAACTAAGAAAAGGTAGGCTAAGGGTAAGAGGACCTAACCTACTAACTGTTCAACCATAGACTCAAACACCTGAGATGAATACTTCCTATCAAAGGAGGGGATGACTACCCCACCCTAAACAAAAAGTAGCCTTTCAAGCACGCTACTATCACAAAAACAACACACGTGCAAACGTGTGCTGAGCTGAAACAGGACGCGTGTACAGGTGGTCTGACCTTGTACAGGTCGCGTGTATGTGTTATCACTGAAATTTCGTCCGCACATGGTTACAAGAACTCAACATCGTCAAACATTAATGAAGTCATTCATGGACCTGAATTAATACCACAACATTCAAAAAGGTCAAAAAACTATATCAAGTAGTGAAAAATTGAAGAGCGCTTTGCAGACATTGGGCGCACATGCGCATGCATGGAACAAGAATGTAGAAATCATGCACATGCACACGATGTGCGATTGTTAGCGCAAAAATCCATGCACCTGCTAAACAACACATTTATTGAAGTGGTCAGCCTCCCAACCACTTATGGATCAGCTCCCAAGCTGATTTGACCCTCAAATCTGGGCTGGATCCAAATGGTGGGCTGGTCAAAGACCTAATAATGCCCTAAATGGCCTCTTTTCACACTATAAATAAGTTAAACAATAACCCAGAGCAATGCTATAAAAAGCCATGAATGCACCTCATTTTCTCAAGGAATTCAAAGTAAGGTTATGCTGCCTATATTGTTTTGAGGACTCCATCCTTGACACAAGCACTTTGGAACCATTACATTGGACAATCCATCTCACCATTGAGTGGATTTGTAAAGAGTTCTTTCATCACCATTTTCATTTTCTTTGTTGTAAGAAGAGCTAGCTAGTGAGGGTCTAAGAGCCTTCCCTTGGAGGAAGAAGGGACTCATAGTCCCCTTTCTTCTTGGTGCTTTGTTTTCATCAATAGATCAACCTCAAACATTGGTGACATGGGTCTTTTTGTTCTTTTTATTTCTATGTCCCTATGCTCATGATTTTAATTTTTATTGCATCTATTAGTCTAATTCTTAGTTATAGTTTTGTTTTTCTTTCTCTAACTCTTTTCTCTACAACTGTCTTGCTCAGCAAACCCAACTGAGCTTGCAAGAACCTCTTATTTTCTCACCAAGGTGACGAAAGATACACAACAGATTGGCGACTCCACTGGGGAAAGGTATCAATTTCCTACCTCATTTGGGTTTATTTTTCTCTTCTTTTAGTTTGTTTAACTTTCAGGTGCACTAACCGGCCTAAGCCGACCTGCCAACCAGCCAATTCTAAGTTGAATTGAGAGAAATCCATTCGGATTTTTCGTTCTCGGCCGTGCACCACATATGTGTGGGTTTTTCACCCCACATATGCGCATCATGCGACCATGCACTTGACTCACGGTTCTGTTCTGCACACGCGCACTTTTTAATCTGTCTCTGCTCGCGTGCATGCACTCAGTGCGCCTCTGTCTTCACTAGGACCCGCGCACTGAAATTTCATCTACACATGGTTACAAGAACTCAGCATTGTCAAACAGTAATGAAGTCATTCATGGACCTGAATTAATACCACAGCATTCAAAAAGGTAAAAAAACTATACCAAGTAGTGAAAAATTGAAGAGCACTTTGCAGACATTGGGTGCGCGCGTGCATGCACGGAACAAGAACGTAGAAATCACGCACAGACGCACGATGCATGACTGTTAGCGCAAAAATCCGTGCAACTACTAAACGACGCATTTATTGAAGTGGTCGGCCTCCCAACCACTTATGGATTAGCTCCCAAGTCGATTTGACCCTCAAATCTGGGCTGGATCTGAATGGTGGGCTGGTCAAAGACCTAATAATGCCCTAAATGGCCTCTTTTCACACTACAAAGTAGTTGAAGAATAACCCAAAGCAATGCTATAAAAAGCCATGAATGCACCTCATTTTCTCAAGGAATTCAAAGTAATGTTATGCTGGCTATATTTTTTTGAGGACTCCATCCTTGACACAAGCACTTTGGCACCATTACATTGAAAAATCCATCTCACCATTAAGTGGATTTGTAAAGAGTTCTTTCATCACCATTTTCAATTTCTTTGTTGTAAGAAGAGCTATCTAGTGAGGGTCCAAGAGCCTTCCCTTGGAGGAAGAAGGGACTCATAGTCCCCTTTCTTCTCGGTGCTTTGTTTTCATCAATAGATCAGCCTCAAACATTGGTGACATGGGTCTTTTTGTTCTTTTTATTTCTATGTGCCTATGCTCATGATTTTAATTTTTATTGCATCTATTAGTCTAATTCTTAGTTATAGTTTTGTTTTTCTTTCTCTAACTCTTTTCTCTACAGCTATCCTGCTCAGCAGACCCAACTGAGCTTGCAAGAACCTCTTATTTTCTCACCAAGGTGACGAAAGAGGTGCAACAGATTGGTGACTCCGCTGGGGAAAGGTATCAATTTCCTACCTCATTTGGGTTTATTTTTCTCTTCTTTTAGTTTGTTTAACTTGTAGGTGCACTAACCGGCCTAAGCCAACCTGCCAACCTGCCAATTCCAAGTTGAATTGAGAGAAATCCATTCAGATTTTTTGTTCTCGGTTGTGTGCCACATATGTGCGGGTTTTTCACCCCACAGACGTGCATCGTGCACCCATGCGCTTGACTCACGGTTCTGTTCTACGCACGTGCGCTTGTTAATCTGTCTCTGCTCGCGCGCATGCGCTCAGTGCGCCTCTGTTTTCACTAGAACCTGCGCATCTGTGCAAAATTTCAGATTGTAAAGTTGTTGAGATGTGGGGAAGGCCTTTTTCTTTCTTAAAAATGATGTCAAGCATGTTTTAAAGCTGCACCACACTTAGTCCCCTCATCATATAAAGGGGTTAGTCAAAACACACATAGGCACTTAGGAGGATAAAATCAATTTCCCTTCTTTGCTTTTTGCCACATGGATGGCTTGTTTTGACTTACAATATAAGTTGGAAACCATTTTTAATCACATTTAACTTACATTGGGACTAGAAGTTGAATTACAATCACTTAGTATGCTCTTCTCTCGTGCCTCCAAGCGACCTTGAGAATCAGAAAAGGATTGTGAAACAAGCTCATCTCCCTTAAAAGAACATTAAAACCTTTTAGGAGAGGACAATGGCCCTTCTTGGGACCCCTCTTAGTTTTCTTTTTTCAAACACATCTTAGTATTGTAACAGCCCCATACATGCCCACATGCTACAAAGATAGGATAGTGTTTGAATTTTTTCTTTCTTAGATCAAAACACTAGGGAAGTTTAAAGGTTTGTAACAGGCCCACACATGCCCACATGTTCAATATAGGATAGTTTCAAAACTTTTCTTAGATTACATCACAATAAGGAGTTAAAGGATAGTAATTGACCCACATGTCCACATGCTATCTTCCTAGGGATTTTGAATTACGCAAGGTTGTACCAAAGGCACTTAGTTAATTAGGTAATCAAACTCTTGTAAGGACCAAGTGAAGTCCACTTGCAGCAAGGTGACATCTAATTCACTAAAAATTGGCACACTTTCACTCACACACAAAAGTCACTTATCACTCACATAACTTCCTCTTGAAACATGGAGGTCAAAGTAAGTTTCCTCCCAAGGGATTCCAAAAACACCCCACCCTTTTTCTTGACGAAACTATCCACTCCCATTTTTAATCAACAAGGTTGGTTTACACCCCCAACCTCCCAAAACAACTACATCTAAAATATTTCTAAAAAACTCATTAAGTTTTCCTCCACAGGAGGTGCCAAAATAAATTTTTTAGTGTAGGTAGGATTTCAGGGATAGGCATCCACAAAAATTCCCATTATCTGGTTCTCACATTGTCAAAACATAGAGGTTGTCAAATAGGGAACTGAAAATCCTCCAAGTCAAGTGTTCCAATCACCATAAGGAAGGGAGATGCCCATGAAGGGTTGAAGGCTGAGGTCCGGTTGTTCTGTGTGTTCCCCCTTGAGGCACCCACCTCTTGGACGGGATCCAGCCTATGACCCATTTCTTAGGCCGAAAATCTAAATGCCGTACTTTGACCAAGGTACCTAGTAACCAACTTTAGGACATCTACCCAAGTGGAAATTGTGGGCTGCAATTGCACCTTGATTGGATTTTGTGTGGCTATTGGTAAATATCGCCAGCTCTTTCGGGATATGCCCCCTTTACCCCTCATTATAACCAATTACTTCATCCTTCACTAGTTTTTCTTCCAGTGACTTTAGACCCCACTGTTGAGTACTATTGGAAGGTCCAGTGCTATTTGAGAGGAAGGAAATTACGTCTTCTAGGACACAAACATTTTCTTTCTTTTGATTCCCCCACACGGACAAAACCCACTTACCCACATATATGCTTCTTTTTCAAAATCATTTTATGTATGATGCACATTTGATTACAGTTTGATTTGGATATATATATTGTGTAAACATTCAAACGCAAAGGCTCTTGTTTCTATATTTCTCTCACCACTTTTTGCACATATTCACACAGCTAGTCTGACATCATAGGGGAACCACAGAACCCCCGTCGTTTACGACGCTTGATAAACCTCCCTCCTATCTTAGGGGGAGTGTCTGGTCATGCTCTCTCATCAGCACCTCCTTCACACACTCCTGTGAGTGCTACAGTTTTAGGATCAACTTTGCTTGGTTCTACATTACTTGGGTCAACTTCCCAAGGTCATCCATTCACTTGCTCTCCTTTACACGGAAGTGGGGGATCCACTTCCTCTCAAGGAGGGAGCACTAACCCACCTAGCCCCCCTCAAGGGTCATGTTCACAACACACTATGGCTGGAGCTAACCCTCCCCCCCCATTGCAGATGCCATATTTGGCCTCTCTCAACATACCGGATCTCACCAAACTCACCAATGATCCTATATTACATGATCCCACATGGCCTGCAATGCCAACCAAACTCCCTTCAGACATACCAAAGTTTGAAGGAAAGGCAGGCGATGATCCCGCCAACCATGTCATGACCTTTCACCTATGGTGCTCCTCCAACAACATTATGGATGATTCCATCAGACTGCGATTATTTCAACGCACACTCACTAGCCCATCAACTAAATGGTATGTCGAAGAAAAGTCAGGGTCCCACGCAACCTTTGAGTCATTGGCCAAATAATTCTTGACCTTCTTCCAATTACCCATCTGCTATGACAATGGTCTAGAACTACTATCTAACTTCAAACAAACCTCAGCCACACACATCGCTGACCACATTCATGAGTGGCGTAGGTGACGTAGTTTGTGCAAAGCAGAAACCACCAAGAAACAATGTCTCGACTGGTTTCTTAGATCCCTTGTCTCTCTTCTCGGTAAGGATGTAGCTTCCACCTTCCCTCAATCCGAAGAGGAAACCATCAGTAAGGCCCAATAGTATGACCTCATCTATGCACAGTCAGGATACTTATACACGGTACTTCCTGATCTTCCAAAACCTGTGCCATTTGGCCAAGACAAACTTGGGATGTCTCACTCATCAAACGGACTGATCGGTGCCACCACACACCATGGTCCACAACCCCAACCACAACCGATGTATGGCACACCTCAATACCTGCCGGCATACGGGGGCACTTCTTATTACCCCCCACCCCCTTATCAATAGCCATACCCTGTGGCTATACCTCCACCCATTAGTGGACCACCACCGGCACCTCCCATACATCCACCTATTCCCACAAATAGTGGTACTCCCTCAACATCATCTTATAGTACTAGTGAAAGCATTACGCCTTCCTATGTACCGTATGGATCGGTACCACCAAAAAATCCATACTTCCCATTTCTTGGTCCTCCACAACCCATGACTCCCCCACATCCTCATATGGGGGTGAATTTTGTTCAACCCTCTGCTATTCAACATTACCAAAGTTTTGAGCAGTTGAATACAGCCAACCCAACCCATCCATCGAACAATACCAAGAAGAAAGGACGAAACAAGAATAACAATAACCCAGGTCAAGGCAGGAATCAACCCCCACAACACCAACCCACTGGGGGCAACTAGAACCAAGGGAACCAAAACCCCCAAGGGGGCAATAATAATAATAAACGCCAAGGGAGAAATAATGTTAAAACCATCTTCCCTTGTGCCCTTTGTGGTGAGTTCGGCAATTACACTCATCATTGCCCCCAGATCGCTGATTTCAAATAGTTGAAAGACTCTGGTAGTCTTCCCCATTCTCCTGCACAACCTGCCCCTCAGCAGGCACCACAAAAATATGTGCAACAACCCCCTCCTTCCATGCTGCAAAATCCTATTCCACATCAGGGTGTGATAAACACCCAACAGGACACACAACATCCCCCACCTTAGGTAGGACAATACCTCAACCCCAACAATCCAGCAGATCGTACAATTCTCCTCACCAGTGAGGAAGAAATCCTTCTGCAAATGCGTAATCGTCAGTATCATGCCCCCACTGAGTCTACTCCCATCCCTCCAGAGACAAACCCTACACCAACAGGACCCCCATTGGTGATCCCTTGACCTTCCACCGAACCACCACTTCGCATCCCTCACATCCCATTGCGTCGGAATGTCCACAACCCACAGGCTAGGGAAACTCATAACTATAGTTTGGTAGATGACTTAGCACAATCCCCGGCTACCATGTTAGTCTTGGAAGTCCTGTAGACTTGTCCTACTCAGTGGAAATCACTACTTTCTACCTTGGGGGCAGTCGACCCTATAGATACTCGACTCATCACCTTTGATCTGGACAACGGAGAACCTCGTCTTCCCACCTTGATCGCTTTTCAAATACCAGTGAAAATACAGAACATCATAGTTCATTGGTGTATCATCGATGAAGGTGCATCTACATGCATCATGTCCAAAACAGTATGGCAGAAACTTGGTTCCCCGAAACTCATACCCTCTGCCATCACATTATGAGGTTATGACGGACGACCATCCTCTCCGGAAGGGCTCTTCCAAAATGTCCCCATTGAACTCGGGGGCAAGACTATTCTCATCGATATCGAAGTTATCGACGCCCCACTCGATTATAATATCCTGTTTGGTTGTAGCTACATGTACGCTATGAAGGCAGTGGCATCTTTCGTCTTTCAGACAATAATGCTCCCTCACAATGGGAAGATTGTTACCATTGACCAAGTCTCAGATTATGAGCCTAACCCATCTTCCAACCTCGATAACATTCTTCCTCTCATTCAAACCAGCCACGACACATATCCACTCATCGATATGAGTCCTGGGATTTTTAAAGACCCATCTTTATTAGGAACATATCATGGAGTGCCACCACTCCTACACCCTTCCAATCAAGTGTGTGTTGTATCATCCAATGGAACTCACACAGAGGATACCCTTCCTCCTACAGAGGCTTCTGTCCAACCTGACGTCCCACTCTTCGCAGAACCCCCCCCTCAAGAAACTCCTAGACACTCGTCGACCCCACCAATCCATGATTCCACCTCTCCCCAAGAACATAGTCTAGTATGGGAAACGCTTCCCCAACCCCTCACTCAAATTCCCTTCTTTTACCCTCCACCCGGTATCGAAGCTTTTCAGGTAGCCACAATTCTTACACTACCTAATATGGTGTTAGCAATCCCAGTTTGGTATTTACACCCACCAGAGATGGTCCCTCGGCCATCCCTTCCCCCCCAGGAAGGAATCCCCATGACGATTCCCATCCTTACCCCCACCACCCCCCCACTCACTAACCCCCCTGCTACAGTTGGGGGCAGGAGAAATAAGAAGGAGCCCACCGCTCCACTTCCTCCACGCATCCCACCACCTTGCACACTATGTGATAAAGAGGGCCACCAAACCAACAACTGTCCATCACTTCCTGAATTACGAAATTTGATCCCCCTCAATCAAACTCTCCCAACACCCGCCACTACTGTTAATCCAACCACTACCACCCACCCTTCCAGTAGTAAAGGGTTGAGGACCAAATATGCTTGTGCTATATGTTCAGAGTATGTCCATTATGCCCATCATTGCCCAGAACTGCCATGCTTTCAACAAACATTAGACGCCGTATGCCAGAACTTCCAAACCAACCCCAGTCCCGCTACGTCCTCCTCAACAAATATCACTGACATCCATTATATCACCACTTCAGTCAATGAATGTATGAGATGCCCTTTCTCTCTCTTTGATTCATTAGCTCATTTTACCTACAAATGTCCTATGATCCTTTCATACAGTCAATGTCAATTAACCCTACTTCACCGACCCACAGAGGCGATCATTGACATTACCTCGTCACTAGAGGCTCTTCATGTCATTTCTCCCGAACATGAGGCACTCCCAACACCTCCATGGTTCTTAGATGACGTATCTGAGGATTCACCCCCCAACCCCCCCAACTCTCCCGCTCATTCCCCTACGGACACTCTCCACCCAACCACCATGGGTACCCCTCAGTACTTCAATATATGGTTTATGTCGAGTGAACCCTCACCATATCCTAACACTGTTCCCCCTGCTTCTTCACCAGGGGGCAACCACACAACCCCTATCACCAAAATCACTCCTCATGACCCCTTGTATTCTCAGCATTTCCAATGTGACGAGGCAATAATCGAAGAGCTAAACCACCCAGACTCTCCCTAGGATGCGCTATATCACCGTGCACTCTTCTCTCCACAGGAAGCCCCCATGCCTCCTAACCAAAACCCCATTTACGCGGTCGAAACCAAGGATTTTATCCCATCAGGGCCTATCGATTGGTTCAACAATACCATTCCTACTCCTGATGCATTTGAAGAAGGAAACATGGCCAACATTTCCCCCACCATTAAAATCGACATTTCCATTAAAAATGGCATCGTCGAAGAAATCATCATTGGAGCTGCTTGCACTCCTCAGGAAATTGACGCATATAAAGCCCTCTTCCAGGAATATAGGGATATTTTTGCCTGGTCATACACGGAAATGCCTGGCCTCGATCCCTCTATTGTCGAACATCACATCGATACCTGGCCCAACATTACACCCGTCCGCCAAAAACAGCGACCGCTACATCCATCCAAAGTCGTGGCTATCAAAGCCAAAATTGACAAGTTACACGCTGCCGGTTTCATTTACCCCATCTCCTATACCTCATGGGTTTCCAACCCTGTACCCGTTAACAAAAAATAGGGCACTATCCACGTTTGCACAGACTTTCACGATCTCAATCATGCATGTCCCAAAGACAAGTTTCCAATGCCTTTCATCGATCAAATTATCGACAACTGCGCCAGCCACGAGGCTCTCTCCTTCATGGATGGATTTTTTGGCTATAATCAAATTCAAATCCACCCAGCCGATCAGTATACAACCGCATTCACTACCCTGTGGGGTAATTTTTCATATCGTGTCATGCATTTCGGCTTAAAGAATGCTGGCGCAACTTTCCAGCGGGCAATGACATACATTTTTCACGATCTGGCTAATATCATCCTTGCCTACTTAGACGAACTCACAGCTCGATCCAAGAAATGCACCCAACATCTCGATGATTTACGAATCATCTTTCAATAGTGTCGTCAGTACAACATCCGCTTGAATCCTCTCAAGTGTGTGTTATGTGTCACCGCAGGGCACCTCCTCGGTTTTATTGTTTCCCAAAGTGGTATTACCGTAGACCCCCTCAAAGTCCAAGCTATCACCGAAATTCCACCTCCCTGGAATTTACGACAACTTCAGAGTCTACAGGGAAAATCTAACTTTCTTAGACACTTTGTCCCAGATTACGCCATACGCGCACATGGTTTCCTTCGCTTATTGCGTCACGACATCCCATTTCACTGGGACGATCACGCCCAACAATCATTTGACGATCTTAAAGAAGCGCTATGAAACACACCTTTAATTAGTGCACCTGACTATAATCGTGACTATATCCTCTACGTATCACCATCAGCTGTATCAGTAGCCGGCGTCCTCGTCCAGCTCGGAGATGATAATCATGAACACGTCATTTATTACATTAGTAAAAACCTCTCAGGGACACCCTTGAAGTATAAACACGAAGATAAACTTTCTTTTGCAGTTGTCCTCGCAGTCTAGAAACTGCGCCATTACATTCTGCTTCGCCCCACAAAGGTCATCGCAGATTCCAACCCTATGCATTACTTTCTCAGCCGCCGGCAAGTTAATGGAAAATGAGGTGGAAATGTGGGCCCTACAGCTATATATATGCCTTTTTCCAAGCTTCAACTCACCATTCCTGGAGCTCACGGTGTCCATTTTTCAATCTGTCTTCAACCACGGGATTAGCATCCCGTCATCTACATCACAACATTCCCTAGGCATCTTTTCATCCTAAACCCCTGAGGTGCCTTTTTTTATCCATGGTCAAGTATGCATGCACATATTTCACGCTTATCAAATACATGCTCATATCTTCAATTATTTTTAGATATTGTTCACTTTGGGTATTTGGTTTTCATGTGTGCAGGTACTTGATCATCATACATCGACACAACACCTTCAGGTATATATTTAGTACTGCCATGTAGTCTTTTCCATTGTATCGCACTTACATTTCTAGTCACACCCTCTGATATTTTCCTCTAAGCTCCCCATTCCCGGCTCTGCAATACCCACACCTCCATTTTCATCTTCGGTATTGTTACCCGGTAGCATTCTTACCCACATGATTTGTCCCATTCATAGCACCTTTTAACACTTTTGACACTCATGTTATTTTTCATTACCCTTTAGGGATGGGAGTCCTGATATTCTTTCATCATGTCGTAAATCAACCACATACTCCTTCTCCTCATTTTGCTAGCTTTCCCACACAGACTCCTAGATTATCTCTTCTCGGTTCTATTTTTTACCTGCACCTCCGCAGTATCATGAAACCTCCATTCCCTCCACAATTAGTTTTCCCATATGCAAACCTAACTTCATTTCACCTACCTCGTATAGAAACTCACCAATGGGGCCCCCACCCTTCATCAGTTTTCCAAGTAAATTATGCCCTACGTGGGCCACCCATATCACACTGGGGCACCCATTTCTGTATTTGTACATTTCTCCCCAATTATTCGTTATTTATTGTACAAATGTCTTTATTTCCAGTCATTACATTATCTTTTTTGTCATCACCTTTGGCAACCTGCTTCCCTCCTTTTGGCCAAATGAAACCCATGTCACCCTTGGTTGGAGCATTCCTTATCATCTATCCTTCCCGACATCATCCATATCTTCAAAGTACCCCATAGGTCACTTACCTCTACTCTCTGAATTTGTTCACCTTGTCCCGCCTCTGGCACAACTTATCACCAGTCTTGTCGTCCCCCTGACACTCGACCTCGTTACACGGTTGCAACCACTTTTTATCTCATACATCCTCCAACCAAGGGCAGTCTTGAGTCCTTCCACTTCTTTACTTCATCCATGTACCTCTACCACTTCCTCACCTCAGTAGATTTCCCGAAGCCCTTTGCTTCTGGGAGTCGCGTTCCCCTTTTGTCGACTTCAGCACAATTTTCCAGAAGGGTGACAGTATCTTGATTCTCATTATCCATTCAATGAGAGATCTCAGACAACACAGGGTGAAACACCATTTCTCCCTGCTGTCGTTGACCCCCATAACATTCGACGCCAACACTTTCTCATGTTACAGTGGGTCTTACTTTGCGACTATTGCAGTTATTTCTCTCATTTGCCGAAGACCTCTGAACTTGGCTGGGCTATTAATGCCCACATGATCGCTGCTACTTATTACCGCAATCACTGCCTACTATTCAGAGTATGTTCATTTGCAGAATTATCTTTTTCCTTTATCACAACTACCCCCGAGGGAGCTGCAGTTGTCTACACCAACACTTCAGTCATCTTTATCAGAGTTACATGACACGAGCATGGGGCATGCCCGCCTTGTTTGTACACAGTTTTATATTTTACACACCTCATGGAAGGTCGGGTCCTACTGGTTCCTTTTTCCCTCCAATGGATCGCTCTGGACAATCACACTATTACTCTC
>ML804197.1:315652-336222 GCA_009831015.1 Picea engelmannii | reverse complement strand
CTATTACTCTCTCTTACAACAACATTCTCAGTAGAAGAAACATTGATGGATTTCGGCTATACGTATGATCCTAACCTCATCCATCAGGGGGCATCTGTTATCACTGAAATTTTGTCCGCACATGGTTACAAGAACTCAGCATCGTCAAATAGTAATGAAGTCATTCATGGACTTGAATTAATACCACAACATTCAAAAATGTCAAAAAACTATACCAAGTAGTGAAAAATTGAAGAGCGCTTTGCAGACATTGGGCACGTGTGCGCATGCGTGGAACAGGAACGTAGAAATCACGCACAGGCGCACGATGCGCGACTGTTAGTGCAAAAAGTCGCGCAGCTGCTAAACGATGAATTTATTGAAGTGGTTGGCCTCCCAACCACTTATGGATCAGCTCCGAAGCCGATTTTACCCTCAAATATGGGCTGGATCCGAATGGTGGGCTGGTCAAAGACCTAATAATGCCCTAAATGGTCTCTTTTCACACTACAAAGAAGTTAAACAATAACCCAAAGCAATGCTATAAAAATCCATGAATTCACCTCATTTTCTCAAGGAATTCAAAGTAATGTTATGCTGCCTATATTGTTTTGAGGACTCCATCCTTGACACAAGCACTTTGGCACCATTACATTGGACAATCCATCTCACCATTGAGTGGATTTGTAAAGAGTTCTTTCATCACCATTTTCATTTTCTTTGTTGTAAGAAGAGCTAGCTAGTGAGGGTCCAAGAGCCTTCCCTTGGAGGAAGAAGGGACTCATAGTCCCCTTTATTCTTGGTGCTTTGTTTTCATCAATAGATCAACCTCAAACATTGGTGACATGGGTCTTTTTGTTCTTTTTATTTCTATGTCCCTATGCTCATGATTTTAATTTTTATTTCATCTATTAGTCTAATTCTTAGTTATAGTTTTGTTTTTCTTTCTCTAACTCTTTTCTCTATAGTTGTCCTGCTCAGCAAACCCAACTGAGCTTGCAAGCACCTCTTATTTTCTCACCAAGGTGACGAAAGAGGCACAATAGTATGTATAACTCTTAAGACAAAAAATAAAAAAAAGAAGCCCAGACCCAGAAGAGGCCTCTGGTATTGACAACCATGGTCCCTTGAAGGCTTGGATGCTTCTTCCAATAGAAAAGAAAAATAATGCAAGGAATAATAAGGCGAAAAAGACAATCTGATACAGGACTGTGAAACCAACAAGACCCAGACATGATTCCAAAAAACCCCCTGAGAATGTATAATCCTGACAGGGAAGAGGTGGACTACCTCTAAACTTCTCTGGACTCCTACACGCTACTGTTATCCCTACAAATAGCGTTCACACACGGGTTGTAAGAGGATAGGGTGCGGGCACACACATGCATGCCTTGTGCAGGCCACGTGTACCTCTGCGTGTCACGACAATTACCGTCAAGCAACAGTCAGGGAAAACTGGTATAAAGAACCAGGCTCCTTGCTAGGTCAGACCTAACAGAAAACACACCGACAAAGAAACAAAAAAATATAAAATTTTAAACTACCCAAAAACCTCAACTAAATCCAGAAACCCTAAAGAGTATCTTCCCCAGTACGGTCGCCAATTCTGTTGTTGGGAAAAATACCCTACGGACTATCAAACTAGGGTCAGACTTGCATCCAGATTTTGACCGTAAAGAAATTACTTTTTAACCTACCACCCAAAATTTAAACCCCTCTTTCATGATACATGCATGGAAAGGAACTACTAACCTTGTTACTGATGTTTGGTGTAGATCCTCCGTTGCACTTCGACCACTTGCTTGCGCTGCTCCTTCCAAAGATAACCTGCAATCAAAATGAACAACTATGAATGCATGCGACTTTTCTACTTGAGGGTTAGAAATTAAGCATAAATTAAACCAACCATAGATAACTCATGCATTGGGATGGGAAACGTATTATTTTATTATTTGAACAATGAATCAACTTACAATCAAAGTCGAGACCGATCACCGCTCCTTGATCCTGATCCTGGGCTCCTCCTCTTCTGTCCTCCAACTTCTTTGCATTAATTATCCTTTAGCTTGAGGAAAGGATAAAGGGTTGGGATAATGGATTCAGCAAATGGGCAGAGTTTCTTTGCTATATTGTTCCTCTTTCAAAATGGTACCCCTGCCCCTTCATTTATAGGCTAGAAGGAGCTAGGGTTTTGGACGAACCCTCGGCCATGCATGGCCGGGAGTTTCAGTTAACTGACCCATAGCTTTTGTTCCATCAGAAACTTTCCTCTTTTCGTGCTTTGTTAGGTACACATGGGTTGTAGTGATCCAGCCAGTGTGTACATGCATGTAGTAATGGGTTAGGGCGTGTGGGCCTTGATACAAGAGGATTTCCAAGGAGTTTGTTCAGCAGATGTTTTGGCAATGAAGGGATATGAGTTGGCCTGATGCCAGGTAAGCATGTGTGGTGCAATTTAGGGTTATAACACCTTGGATTGTACCTAATCCATTGGAATTCGATGCACTAGGTGACACCGTGCCACTTAGGCTAGTTGAAACATCATATGTTGCTATCCAATTTGCCTCTCCCTCCTCGGATGACCAACATCTCTTGGAACCCGATAGTTACTCGATGCCATCGTGGTTAAATTCCTTGTCGTCTTCGATCGACTACATTTCCCAAATTTTTCCTTCCAATGAATCTATTATGGACATTCTTATCATCGACGACATACCTTGGGATGATAGCCATCATTGATCCTCTTTTCTTCCACCTCTCGAAGAAATTCAAGAAGACATACATTCTGTCTTCCCTCCTGATGTTGTCAATTTTCCACAATCTCCCATCCTCACACAAGATACTCTTTGTGAGGGGAATTTGGGAAACATTTCATCTACAATCATTATCAACATTTCTGTCAAGGAAGGTGTTGTGGAAAACATTAACCTTGGTGCTAATTGTTCACCCGAGGAAGTGGTCTCTTATATAGCTTTATTTAAATAATTTTGTGATGTCTTCACTTGGATCTATGAAGAGATGTCAGGGATTGATCCATCGATCGGTGTGTGTGAGATTAAAATATACATAGGTGTCAAACTTGTTCGACAAAAACTTCACCCGATCCATCCTAAGAAGACCACGACCATTAAGGCAGAAGTTGAAAAGTTATTGAAATATGGCTTCATTTATCCTGTCCCCTTGACGGAATGGGTTTCAAAAATTGTTTCGGTGACTAAGAAACATGGGACCATTCATGTCTGTGTTGATTATAGGGATCTCAATAAGGCTTGTCCAAAAGACAACTACCCTACGCCCTTCATCGACCAGATTATTGATAATTGCGCTGGTAGCATAATTTTCTCTTTCATGGATGGTTTCTCAGGGTACAACCAGATTGACATTTTACCTGCTGATTAGCATAAGACATCCTTCATCTTCCCGTGGGGAAATTTCTCCTATTGGAAACTACAATTTGGCCTTAAAAATGTTGGTGTTACATTCCAGTGAGCCATGTCATATGCTTTCTCCGATATCAAACATATTGTGGAACCTTACCTCGACGACTTACCTACCCACTCATCCAGTCCATCAGAGAAGTTTGGTCATATGCAGGCTATTTTTCTTTGATGTTGGTTCTACTGTATTCATTTGAACCCACATAAGTGTATTTTTGTTGTTGAATCAGGCCGAATCCTCAGTTTTGTTGTCTCCAAGGATGGGATTCGGGTGGATCCCTTAAAAATTAAGGCTATCCTTGCTTTACCTCCACCTAATAATCTGACACAACTCTAAATTTTTTAGGGGAAAGCAAACTTTCTTCGCCGCTTCATTTGTAACTACGTTGATATCACTAAAGGATTCATGTGATTGTTGCAGAAAGACACCCCTTTCATCTGGGATGACACTACTCAACAATCTTTTTCTGCTCTTAATCATGCATTGACCAATGCACCTCTGTTGCATCCTCCAAACTATACGCATGATTATATCCTTTACTTAACATCCTCTACTTCCACTATTGCTATGGTGTTAGTTCAATAGGACCCTATCGATGAGGAACACGTGATATATTATTGCGATGATGGCCTACTATCATCATTACCGAATGTTGCAAGTGTCGCATTTCGCCCACAAGTGTCACAAATATCATACTGTCATATTGCCAATGTTGTGTCTTGGATGACATTATCAAGAACACTTACAAGACACCTTGTCAGACTAGTTTTGAAGAGTAGAAGTAATTTGACAAAGAGTATAAGTCTTTTTCCATGGAAAAAGCCACTCAAAAATCAATTTTGGAAGGTAGCGCTCCCATATACACTGTCAAGGAGTGCCAACGCTCTGTGACCTCTTTTCAGGGAGCGTTCCAATGCTTTGTGCCCCATTCTCAGGGATCGCTAGCCTTTTTTGAGAAAATTTCTAGATTGTTGAGAGAAATCATGGAAGAATCCCTTCATATCTGTAATTGGTTGGATTTGGATTTGAGGTCAAGGCTCGATCTTGGCGAAGATCCACAACTAAAGGAGAAGAATCCTCAACTTATCCCAAGAATATCTTAAGTGGTTAGGCCTCTCCTAGCCTAGATAAGGAGGCCTCCTCATGGTGAAAAAAGAAACATTGTGAAGTATCAAACTTATGATCTCATAAGGGCGATATCATTGAAGCATCAACATTATGTGTGTGGATTATTTGAGCAAGGTTCTAGACAAAGAGCAATTGGTGAAGTTGTTGCACCTACATCCATGGATGTAAGCATCTCACTTTGTTTTCATTAATATAAATCTATGCTTGGCCTATTTCCTTTAAATTTTATGTACGTTTCATGAACTTGTTTCTTTCATAGATCCATTATAAAGCTAATCATGGTAGAGTAGGAATTATCGTTGTTGTTTCTCATTGTATTTTAGGATCTTTTGAAGAACTTGGAGATTGAGATCAGCCTAGATCAAGAAAGGACAAACGTCGGTAAAAGGTATTTACCCTTATTCCCTCTTCTTCTTTGAATAGTTTAGCTTCATGCAAAGGAAAGTCAGTGTCCACAGTAGCACTTTTCTATCTTGGTCTTAGGAGTCTAGAGCTCAAGAGAGAATCCACTTGTCCACAGGGGGATTTCTCTGTAACATCCACTTGCTTCTACTATGTGGAGAGGTCGACCATAGAGGCCATCAATATGGCTACGATATTTCTCTCACTCTGAGAGAAAATCGCAAAGAAGACAAACTTCCCGGTCTGAGATATTTCCTTCCTGCATTGCTTGGAAAAGATCAAGGAAATAACACTAGGTGGGACTGCATTGGGTATCCTGTACAATTTCCTGTCCAAATTAATAATAATGTTGTGAAGCCTAGACTCATATACATAAATAATTTTCCATAAATAAGGTTGCTCCAAAATAACATTACAAACTTTGAGAGGAGAAACATCACACAATACCTTGTCTTTGAAGGGCTTGATGTCATATGACATGCGACACTATTGGCTGACATGGAGATTTCTTCCTTGGTGGAGCCATCCAGTGGTGTAGGGTTGCGGATGTGGCATTGTCATAAGGGCTAACCACTTGACGATCTATGTTGATATGAGGTTCTTCATAATATCGTTACCAATGATGAAGTGCATTGGGGTGCCTTTCACCCACATCTATGAATGAAAGAGGTGATCTCCTTTCTCTGGCTCGTATGGTTCACGAAGTTGGATCTTGGTGGTAACAATGGTGGCACTCGGTTCCTCATCAATGATCTGTCTTCCCCTTTATAGTTATGACTCAGAGTCGAAACCCAGATCTGATTTAGAGGCTTTCACCTCAGCCACTAGTGACTTCTTTGAGTGACAATCATCAGTGTTATGGCAGGGGATGTTATGGAAGTCGCACCACTTCCCGGTATCTTTCTTTGTCTTTCTAGTGTCCTTATTTTCTTGTATCTTGGACTAGTTGTTCTAAGGTTTTCCATATATTCTTTGTCCTTTTTTCTGTAGATTGGGTCTGTCCTTTCCTTTCTTTTGCTGTGAGGGGTTCCCAGGCCTAAATTTTTGCATCATTTGTTTAATATTATGCTCGATCTTGAAGACATATCGGTAGGCCCCACCCAAGGATGAGATGTTCAGAAACTCCATTTCGGTCTAGATGTATCTATGAAGAACACCATGATACTTGAGCACTAGATTTCACTCAAAATATTTGATACCCAGCTTGGTGTGCATGTTGGCACAGGGGTAGACCCAGGGTTCAATGCTCAAGAGAACACCAACAAAACCCTAACTATCGGCCCTTTCGGCAACACCTGTGAAGCATATGCAGTCTCACCCGAGGTAGATGCAGGGGAGGTTGTAGGACTCTAGTGTCTAAAACCTTAGCTGGGACAAATATATGTGATTGTAACACCTTAAGACAACACTTAGAAATTATAGATCGTTAGTATTCAGCCTTAACTTGCAATGCAGGTAAACCCTAACAACAGGTCAGCGTAGTATTCACCTAGATCTAGTATATTCAAGCACTAAGAACATTCACATAGGTTATATCTAGAATTCATCCATATTATTAAGCACAAAGCATCATAGATCTATATATCATTTATCATGCATCAAATCAATAATAAAGTAAACACATAACACATCAATACATCGCACAAATCATAGAAACACAGGATATACGTGGTTCACCCCCTGCCTGGGGATATGTCCACCAACTCTTCGTCTTCTATATTATCTTCTGTCAAACTTCTTACATGAACAGAACCACAAAATCCTACTCCGCATGGGACAGGAGATCTACACGCACCTCACCATATCCTCCTTCCCCGAGCCAGGTTACAACACAAAACCTCTACTCAATCTCTTACAGTCACTTGCACTTAGCCTTACAAGTCTCACACAACATGCACCAAGCAGGTACAACTATCACTTGCACTTAGCACTTAGCGTCACACACTTGAGCACCTTTACTTACATCACCTAGATTTATATTTATACATTACAAAATGGGCCTAAACATAGGTAAATCCGTGGGCCGACATCCCCATACCCGATACATAGCCCAAAACCCAAAAATCCCTAAACAAGGGGCCGAGATCTCACGATATCTACTATGACTTGCACTCCACCTTCGATATTTTGTCGAAGTCCCAAAATAGGTTAAACATGACCAAGGATCCTCAAAACTTGGTCAAGGGCCAAAAGACACCCAACACTCACTTGTGACTCGTCCCAAGTCACTCTGATCTAGGTAGATCTACTTCAAAAGCCTCAAGCTTGGCTTAAGCTGCTTCGACCTATTGTTGCGCCAAGGCCTCCTTATCGGTGAACTCTTGGATAACTGCTTCATTGATAGGTCCCTCTAAGCATTGTTTGACTGTAGTGACTAGTTGTTCCATATCTACTCCTTAGCCTTCAATCTCCTCAAACAGTTGGCACGCTTCGTCCTGGACTGGTTGAAGCCTCTGAGTCACTTCCATGAATTTTCTCTGTATGGTGTGGACTTGTTGAGTAGTGTGTTGTTCCTAGGATCACTTCATCCTTTCAACTGCTGATAGGATATTCAACTACACATGTATTTTCGTTGCTTGTTTCTTTGCCTCCTAGAGTTGTGACTCCAGTTTCTTTAGTTTCAGGTATTCAGTAAGTCGCTTGTAGGTTTGTGCACTTCTACTGCTAAGTTGTTTACATTCCAAAGTGAATTCTCTGATCCTCTCAACTACGCTCCGAGTAGTGGCTTCTCTTTGGTCTCGCACATCCTGCGGGGTACTTGGGACTGTTCGTAGCTCTAGGTCTATGATTCTCTATTCAAGATGTTGGGTAGCTTCCACAATCTATGCTACTTTATTCTCTACTAGTTCTTCTTCCTTCTTCTCTAAGACGGTCATAGAGTGAAGTGCTCTACTAATTGCTTCTTTGAATTAGATCTGCCTTGCAAGAAACTTCTCTTTCTCTTGCTTGACATGTGCTCTCTCCTCTTCGAACTTGGTGTGGAGGTCATCCTTCTCCTATTGCGCAACTCAGAGTCACTCTACCACTTCTTATTTTTCTTTCTTTAGGTCCATTATAGCTTGTTACTTCTCTTCTGGCACTTGACGAAGGCGAGCTTCAGTCGTGTCAACTATTATGCGGAGTTGGGCAGGCTCATCTCCCAACTTTGGTTCTTCTAATGGCAGGGGCACAGTGGATACTACGCGGCTAGATTGAAGGGCTTGTTGTACCCCTCTAAGTTATGTCTCAATCCTATCATACATGGTTTATTGCTTGGATTCGATGTTCTACATAATATCCCACGAGGCATCTAATATGGCTGCGATGATGAAGTCGAAGTCATTGAGCGTGAGTACACTCTGTAGCTTAGTCTTAGTGGCTTTGGATTTCTTCTGCGAGGTAGGTTTCATGGGGGAAACCTTTCTTTTCTTAGAGGGATCAACCTCATCCATGGGATCCCTAGGCAGTGTTACTTCGCCTTGCTTCTGTTGATCATATTTTCCATTGGTCTCTTCTTTATCTACTTCGTCATCACCTCCTCATCTTAGTGATTCTGAAGAATTTTCTTCTGATGCATTGCTCAAGTTTACCTCTTTGGTCTTCTTCCTTCTGTCGGTTCTAGGTGTGTTTTGTTTTTCATGAGTGGCCTCCAAGATGCCAATTAGTACGGGATCAGACATTTATGCAGGGTCAGTGGGGATAAGGAGCTCTGCAAACCAGTCCCTAGTTATCTCTTTGAGGTCCTCCTCTGTGAGCTTATAGTATGACCGAATATCTTCTTTATGCTCATCTGCACACGCAGTGATATAAATAAAGTGTCAATCTGCGTGAAAATTCATGAGGGGTATGAACCGGTACAGGGTGTTCGACGTCATACAAGGGACAACCCTAATAGACCTATTTAACTAGAGATAGTATGTGTGGAATACTACGTTCTACTGCCATTGTTTTCTTATATTGTTTGACTACCAAAGCGTGGTGAAATTCACAGTGAATGGCTAAAATGGTTCAATATTTGGGAAGGTCACACCTTCCAGCATCTCCCAAGTAGTAAATTCTATGAGGATCAGTAACTAGCTGAAATGGAACTCATAGCCTTGATCCCGAGCTTCACAACAATACAATTCTAGTTGGTTGAATAAGTACTTCACCCAGTTCATTTGGAGTCCTACTACACATTTTTCGACGAGGTAAAAAACAAACCCTGTGACTTGCGTAGGTTTGTTCTTTCTCACTAGCTTTCATGTGATCAAATGGCAGGCCAAGCACACTGTGTCATTCTTGATGGAAGCTACCTTGTAGCCTTGAATCCCCTTTTCTACATCACCATTGGTATACTTAATTCTCTTAGCCAGGGCATGGTCTATAGCCTTCCTTGGGTAGAATTCCTGTGGTTCGGGTCCCTGCATGCTCAATCCATTGATCCTATGGATCAACGTCGGATCGACTATGATGCATATGTCGAGCCATAGATAGACACCATGGTAGCACGATAGCAAGATCTTAACACACACATTAACCTCTTGGTGCCTTCTGAAATGTGGAATGTTCATCACATTTAAGATGGTGGACTACGCGAGGTTCATAGTCCATGGTTGGGGGATTATTTTTGAGTTCCTCCCCTTCGTCCTAGTCAAGTATCTGTGAGGGGTGAGAATATTGTGGTTCTTCCAGTCCCCTAGGTTGAAGTCACTGAATTTTAATGTTGTGATCTTATCCTGATGCATTCTAATTGCATGTATCCCCTTCAGGAGGTACACAGTAACCAAGGTATAATTGAAATCCCTCGAGACACTATCACAACTCACTGCGCTATCCAAAGGCAGGATGTATTCGGGCAGGATAGTCAGGATTAACTTTGTATTCACCAAGTCATCTCAATGCTTGGTTATTTTCTAGACTACAGCTCGGGATGGTCTGGATCCGCAAGAATTCAATGGGGAGGCTTACACTCCTCTCATCGATGAGGCTTGAATCCCAACGAACATTACATTTTAGGCCATTAAATCAATTAGAACTCATTCTACACACTTTTTAGTTGCACTTAGTTCGTCCAACATACACTTTCAATATCGGATAACTCAGATTGATGAATGAATGCTTCAATGCAATGGAACAAGTGTTGATCTTAGTAAACACAATGCGTTAGCAATGAGTTCTCTCATTGGTGAGGATACCATTTTCAAAAGTATTCTCAATGCAACATTCGATAGAATAAGTAGACAACAGTGTAATGAATCTCTCCAATGGACGAGAGGCCTTCATCAATGTGGTTATGTCCATTGCAGAGCGGTCCCAACGGTCTAAATATGATATTTTCGGTCACAACTATTTTTCTAACTGTTTGGGGCCATCGGTCTAATAGTCATAATGCCTTGAATGGTTATATTTCTTCGCCATGTTGAAGTGCCATGTTGCGTTGTTCTGATATCACGACGAAGTTCCAATTTTACAAGCCTTCCTTCTATGAAGTTCCCTCTAGAACCTTCTGCAACTTCTCTATCTTTTCTCTCATCTTACTAAGATTTCTATCCTTCTTCCTTGTGATCTTCGTCTCGATATTCCTCTTTCTAGTGTGATTCTTATCTTCTTTTGGCATAGTAACTTCACGCTGTCGAGATTATTTCATAGGGTTCAAGGGAAATAATTCTTCTCTGTCTGGGGTAGGTGCTCCACTCTTCTGTGAGTCTTCTTGTGTACTTTCAACTTCAACATCCAAGTTTTTGGTTCTAAATAGCTTCGATCTATTCTCCTTTTCCTCAATCAAGTGCATTATCCTCCTAGTCATGAAATATTTTAGTTCTTGCTTCTTCTCCTCTAGGGCTTCCTCTTCTTTTCTTCTGGTCTGATCCTTCTCAATCCAGGTTTTTCCTAGTAACATAGAAAATGGTTTGTCACTCTCAATAAATTTAACAACCTCAAAATATTCCTCTGTCGAAGTTCCATGAGTACTCATAGATATCTAGGTGAGTCTTCCACATAGGGTTATCATCTTTCCTCTAAATAATCCTATTCCTTCTAATGAAGGAATCATAGAAGGCTTCCCTAAAATTTCCCAGGTTCTTTTTGTGATGATATTTACCAGTGTTTCTTCACACAAAACACAGTCAATGTCGAAGTCTCATATTCTTGTTTCTATGTGTTGTGCCTCTTTCGTCACCTTGGTGAGAAAATCAGAGGTGCTTACAAGCTCAATTGGGTCTGTTGAGCAGGACAGTTGTAGAGAAAAGAGTTAGAGAAAGAAAAACAAAACTATAATTAAGAATTAAACTAATAAAAACGAAAATCATAAGCATAGGGACATAGAGATAACAAGAACAAAAAGACCCATGTCACCAATGTTTGAGGCTTTATCTATTGATGAAAACAAAGCACCAAGAAGAAAGGGGACTATGAGTCCCTTCTTCCTCCAAGGGAAGGCTCTTGGACCCTCACTAGTAGCTCTTCTTACAACAAAGAAAATGAAAATGGTGATGAAAGAACTCTTTGCAAATCCACTCATTGATGAGATGGATTGCTCAATGAAATGGTGCCAATGTGTTCTTGTCAAGGATGGAGTCCTTAAAACAATATAGGTAGCATAACATTACTTTGAATTCCTTGAGAAAATGAGGTGCATTCATGGCTTTTTATAGCATTGCTTTGGGCGTTTGTTTAACTGCCTTGTAGTGTGAAAAGAGGCCATTTAGGGAATTTTTAGGTCTTTGACCAGCCCACCATTAGGATCCAACCCGGATTTGGAGGTCAAATCGGCTTGGGAGCTGAACCATAAGTGGTTGGGAGGCCGTCCACATTCATAAATGCGCCGTTTAGCAGGTGCATGTCTTTTTGCGCTAACAGGCGTGCATCATGCACGTATGCGTGCTTTCTACATTCCTGTTCCGCGCATGTGCGTGCGCGCCCAACTTCTGTAAAACGCTCTTCAATTTTTCACTACTTTGTATAATTTTTGACCTTTTTTGAATGCTGTGATATTAATTTAGGGCCATGAATGACTTCATTACTGTTTGACGATGCTGATTTCTTGTAACCATGTGCGGACAAAATTTCAGTGATAACAGATGCCCCCTGATGGATGAGGTTAGGAGCATACGTATAGCCGAAATCCATCAATGTTTCTTCTACTAGGAATGTTGTTGTAAGATAGAGAAATAGTGGGATCGCTCAGAGCGATCCGTTGGAGAAAAAAGGAACCGGTAGGACCCGATCTTCCATGAGGTGTATAAAATAGAAAACTACGTACAAACAAGGCGGGCATGCCCCATGCTCGTGTCATCTAACTTTGGAAAAAGATGACTAAAGTGTTGGTGTAGACAACTGCAACACCCTCGGGGGCGGTCGTGATAGAGGCAGAAGACAATTCTTCAAATGAATATGCTCTGAATAGTAGGCATTGATCGTGGTAAGAAGTTGTAGCGATGATGTGGGCATTGATAGCCCTGCCAAGTTCAAAGGTCTTCGGCAAATAAAAGAACTAACTGCAATAGTTGCAAAGTAAGACCCACCATAACATGAGAAAGTGTTGGTGTCGAATGTTACGGGGGTCAACGACAGCAGGGAGCAATGGTGTTTCACCCTATGCCATCCAAGATTTCTCATTGAGTGGAGAATGAGAATCAAGATATGGTCGCCCTTCCGGAAAATGGTGATGATGTCGAAAAAAGAGGACGCGACTCCCAGAAGCAAAGGGCTTCATGAAATATACTGAGGTGAGGAAGTGGCAGAGGTACATGGACGAAGTCAAGAAGTTGGAAGACTTAAGACTGCCCTTGGTTGGAGGATGTATGAGATAAAAAGTGGTCGTAACCGTGTAACGAGGTCGAGTGTCAGGGGGACGACAAGACCGGGGATAAGTTGTGCCAGAGGCGGGACAAGGTGAACAAATTTAGAGGGTAGAGGTAAGTGACCTGTGGAGTGCTCTGAAGATATGGACGATGCTGGCAAGGGTAGATGATAAGTAATGCTCCAACCAAGGGTGACATGGGTTGCATGTGGCCAAAAGGAAGGAAGCAAGTCACCAAAGGTGACGACAAAAAAAGAATGTAATGACTGGAAATAAAGGCATTTGTACAATAAATAATGAATAATTGGGGAGAAATGTACAAATACAGAAATGGGTGCCCCAATGTGATATGGGTGGCCCACGTAGGGCATAATGTGCTTGGAAGACTGATGAAGGGTGGGGGCCCCATTGGTGAGTTTCTGTATGAGGTAGGTGAAATGAAGGTAGGTTCGCAGATGGGCAAACTAATTGTGGATGAAATGGAGGGTTCATGATACTGCGGAGGTGTAGGTAAAAAAATAGAACCGCAAAGAGATAATCTAGGAGTCCGTGTGGGAAAGCTAGCAAAATGAGGAGAAGGAATATGTGGCTGATTCACAACATGATGAAAGACTATCGGGACTCCCATCCCTAAAGGGTAAAAAATAGCATGAGTGTCAGAAAGTGGTAAAAGGTGCTATGAATGGGACAACTCATGTGGGTTAGAATGCTACCGGGTAATAGTACCGAAGATGCAAATGGAGGCGTGGGTACTGTAGAGCTGGGAATGGGGATCCTAGAGGCCAATATCAGAGGGTGTGACTGGAAATGTAAATGCGATACAGTGGGAAAGACTACATGTCAGTGCTGAGTATATACCTAAAGGGGTTTGTGTCGATGGATGATGATCAAGTACCTGCACACATGAAAACCAAATACCCAAAGTGAACAATATCTGAAGAGAATCAAAGACGTGAGCATGTATTTGACAAGTGTGACTATGCGCATGCGTACCTAACCATGGTAAAAAAAAGGTGCCCTGGGGGCTTAGGATGAAAAGTGACCCAGGGACTACTGTGATGTAGGTGACAGGATGTTGATCCCGTGGCTGAAGACGGATTGAAAAATGGACACCGTGAGCTCCCGGAATGGTGAGTGGAAGTTTGGAAAAAGGTCTATATATAGCTATAGTTCCCACATTGCCACCTCATTTGTACCTGCTGCAACAGTGATTGGACGAGAAATTTTCATAGGAGATTGTGAGATTCGGGGAGGACGAGGCAGCCGATTGAGGATCTGCGAGTATCAGGTTAGTGGTCTGATCATCCTGCATAGAAATAGGTTTTCAATTTTTGGGCAGGGGCTGTACGGGGGGTTGTACATAGACATTTAGGGGATATGGGCCCCACATGCTCGGGCGATCCGGTGATAGGAACGCATATGTGCGTGCCTATACACTGAATATACGTGCATGGGGGCACGATAGAGGGAATTTAAGGCGTGCCCGAAGGGCGCACCTGTGAGTTGAACAAGCGCGCACTAGTGCGTGGCTGTGGGGAAAATAGGTGTACACTAATGTTCACCTATGTAGTGCACAGGCGCGCGTCTATGCGCGCCTATGTAATGAACAGGCTTGCATGTGTATGCGCCTGTGGGTAACAAAAACCGCGCCTAGGAGGCAAGGTTGAAGTGTAGAAAATGAGTCTTTTTTTGATACTGTTGATGGTTGCATGAGCTAATACAAGGCTCTGTGTTGTCTGTAGGTGGATGGTGGTGACAATGCTAGTGCGGTGGCGAGAGCGAGACTAGGCCCAGTGTGAGACGTCATGGCCATTGAGGGGCCCGGTGTGCGTGCGACTTTGGCAACCTGTGGGTTGCTAAAGTTCTTTGAGTGCCCGTTGATACAGGCACAGGAGTATTTGTTACAGTTCCTAATCCAGATGTGGAGTCCGGAGATGCACTACTTCCTCATATGAGGAGAGCAGATCCCCTTCACTGCGGTGGAGGATATATATTTCTTGAATGGGCTCCCCTTTCGGGGAACGCCTCTACCGGTGGAGCCGGTGTTGCCCAGGACTATTTTGCTTGTCGAGATTGGCCAGAGATATTGTTCAGGTCGGTACTTTATGTCTGGGACTATGGTGAGTATCACGGTGATAGATTCCCTGACGCATCGTTGTATAGCAGTGATAATTGTACGGGTATATGGGTCACTGGCGACCCAACGGATTAGTGGTGGCCAGCTTTTGGTGCTGGAGAGAGTGTTGGCTGGCGAGTGGTTCGCTTGGGGGATGACGCTGCATGCGAGGATGGTGGTGCAGTTGGACCACTGTCGGTCCACTAGTGCGGGGGAGTTTGCTTTTGGGTCCATCCTAGTGGCCTGGTTTTTAGAGAGGGTGTTGATGTTGCGCCCGAGGATTCTACTGGTGATGTCGGGGGCGAGAGAGCCGCGGTTGAGGTGGTGGTCTACAGTTTTTCTTCGTCATGGTGGTTGTGAAGGTGGCCACTTCTTTTCGGCAGAGGAGGCACAGGTATGGTGGCAGATGCCGCAGGTGATACTTCAGTACCCCTATGCTGGGGTGGACTTCTGGGGTGACCCGGACATGGTGCTACCTTCAGCGGAGGTGTTTGACCATCGAGGTATGTTTAGTATTTTTGTGCATGTTTTGGTCTATTTTGTTTTTTGAGATAGCAGTCCATATGTATATGATATAGATGTTGATACTATCTGTTGTTCTTTTCATGTGAAGAT
Organism: Picea engelmannii; assembly: GCA_009831015.1. NCBI lineage: Eukaryota > Viridiplantae > Streptophyta > Pinopsida > Pinales > Pinaceae > Picea > Picea engelmannii. Next base: position 320,782 of record ML804197.1, on the reverse strand, counting down.
GTGGCACCTCGTGGGCATGAGATGGAGATGCAGAGAGCGTCGGCTCGTCGAGAGCCGGAGAGACTACCACATGGAGAGAGACGTTGGTGGGAGGATGCTGCGGGGCGACCAACTAAGCCAGAGAGGGTAGCGAGGAGGCTCCGGTTAGATGACCCTGGTGCGGGGCCATCACACGCTCCTCTGGCGGTGGCCAGAGTGGATTTTGATGACATACGCCATCGTCTGGAGACGGTTTTACAGGATGTGCCTGAGGGCATGTGGACACACATCCAGGACGAGATTTTCCTAGAGCAGTGTGTAGGGGTACCTCCACCATGGTGAGCCATAGTGCAATGAGCAGCAGTGCTTGCTGCTATGACGAGTGGGTGCTTGCCGTCGGGGCAGGAGGGTCCTGTGGGTGGACCACCACCACCTGGGGCAGGTGGTGGTGGGCCACCACCGCCTGAGGGAGGAGCAGGTGGTGGGGCGATAGAGGCACCATGAGTGTTGCATGATGTATATCTTTTTGTTGTATATAGGCTGGTGAGCCCATTTTTTTCACCGAGGTGTTGTATTGGCCTGTGGATAGATGTATTTTTGTATGTAAACATTCGGATGGCCTGATGGGCCTTTATATATACCTGAGTATACATATTTTGAGATTCAGATGTTGTCTACATGTTAGTTGTTGATGTTTTGAGTACGTCCATTCTATATATATGTTGTGACAGGTTTTTGTGATATGCTTATGTATGTGTAGCTTGATGTGATATATGCCAATCTAACACCATGTTAGCTATTTGATCTGTTATTTGATTCAATTGTCTTGGAATAAATGTATATGTAATGGAATCAAAATGTCGATATAACAGCCTAACCTGCAGGTATTTGCGAAAGAGGCATGGATCGCGTACGCGGTACACATTGTAGAGCTGGAGAACGACTAGTTGAGAGTCGAGGAAGACGCTAAGGTGATGAATATGATGATGTTGGGTGTCGGCCAGGAGGCCAATGATAGCAGTGTATTCGGCTTGGTTGTTGGTTGTTGACCCCAAACATATACCGCTTGAATGGAGCATTTCATGTGAGGGGGTGTAGAGAACCCAAGCAGCCGAAGCAAGATTTTGTGTCCAACGGCTAGCGCCATCGGTGTAGCCGATGTGGTAGGATGGTGGAGGAAGCATCTGTCAATAGCACAAAGGATAGTTTAGATGTGAGGGAAGGAGAAAAAAGATTAAAAAGGATAGAAAAAGAAATAACCTAAAGTAGAATGACTACTTTTAAGCATAATTTTTTTTGAGATACAACCCATTGACGGGTTCCTTGAGAGAAAGGCCTTCGGGGGAGGCCAGGATGTATGCGCCTTTGGTGAGGCAATGTTGGATAACGTAAGGGCCATGCCAAAGTGATTCAAATTTTCCATGGCCGAAGGTATCAGGAGCGATATCGTAAGCCAGGATGAGGTCTCCTTCACGGAATGATTGAAGGTTGACATGGTGATCAAAGGTATCCTTGGATCATTTTTTATCTGCCTCGTTGTTCTGTAAGGAAGATCGACGATTGTCATCCAGAGAATCCAAGTTCAGCAAGTGCTACTCCATTGGAGCAGTGTCAGGTAATATCTCAATTGTGGTGCGTAAGGTGGGAATTTCGCACTCGATGGGAAGAGTTGCCTCGACCCCATGGACTAAATGAAATGGTGTGAAACTAGTAGTGGTTTTCACAGCCGTTTGGTAAGCCAATAGAGCAGAAAATAACATATGATGCCAATTGGTTTTGTGTTTATTAACTGTGTGTTGTAACATGGTCTTGAGGACTTTGTTAACTGCCTCGACCTGTCCGTTTGACTGAGGGTAATATGGTGAGGCAAACTCGTGATAGAATCCTAACCGAGATGAGATTTCGACGAAGATCTCATTCTCGAAGTGTTTTCCATGGTCGGAAATGAGTTGGAGGGGTACTCCAAAGCGGGATATGACGTGGTTAAAGAAAAAATGCACTGCAGTGTCAGCGGTATTGTTGAAAGTGGGCATAGCTTCGGCCCATTTGGTGAAGTAGTCAACGGCGACAATGATGTATTTGTGACCATTGCTGGAGGGTGGATTACAAGTCATAAAGTCGATGCCCCATTTGCAAAAAGGGTCGGCTGTAATGACAGGGTGGAGAAGAGAGGGGGGAGCTCGAGCTTTGTTGGCGTAAAGATGACATTCCTCACATCATTTCACGGTATGAATGCAATCATGAAACAAGGTAGGCCAAAAGTAACCGGCTCGGATAATATATTGAGCAGTGGATATACCCGAAAGATGGCCCCCACATGCACCGTTGTTGCAGTTGTTTAAGACTCTGTTGGCCTCGTCAATAGTCAGGCATTGACGAAGAATGGTGTCGACGCCCTGCTGGTATAGGATGTCTCCAAGGAGGAGGTAGTGGGGGGCCTGATGACGAATACGTCGACGATCATCTCGTGAAAGGTGGTTACCGAACTTTTGAGTTCAGAGGTAGACGAGGAGGTCACCATACCAAGGATCATCCGAAGTGATGTAAAAGAGGTGTTCGTTGGGAAAGTCGGTGTTGACGGGGGAACTGGTGGTGTCAGAGGGGAGGGTCATGACAAGTTCGGCGAGAACGAGGGCCTTCTTACTCTTAGGTGTTGAGAACTCAAGGTCGTACTCCTGAAGGATAATGATCCATCGAGAGAATTTTCCGTTAACTTGCTGACGGCTGAGCAAGTACTGCATAGGGTTGGAATCTGCGATGACCTTTGTGGTGTGAAGCAGAATGTAATGGTGCAGTTTCTAGACTGCGAGGACAACTGCAAGAGAAAGTTTCTCTTCGTGTTTATACTTAAAGGGTGGTCCTGAGAGGTTCTTACTAATGTAATAAATGACATGTTCACGATTGTCATCTCCAAGATGGACGAGGACGTCGGCTACTGATACAGCTGATGCTAATACGTAGAGGATATAGTCACGATTATAGTCAGGTGCACTGATTAAAGGTGCATTTGAGAGCACTGATTTAAGTTCATCAAATGACTGTTGGGCGTGGTTGTCCCAGTGAAATGGGATGTCGTGGCATAGTAAGCGAAGGAAACCATGTGCGCGTATGGCGTAATCTAGGACAAAGAATCTGAGAAAGTTAGCTTTTCCCTGAAGACTTTGAAGTTGCCGTAAATTCCAGGGAGGTGGAATTTTGGTGATAGCTTGGACTTTGAGGGTGTCCACAGTAATACCAATTTGGGAAACAATAAAACCGAGGAGGCACCCTGCGGTGACACAGAACACACACTTGAGAGGATTCAAGTGGATGTTGTAATGACGACACCGTTGAAAGATGATTCGTAAATCATCGAGATGCTGGGTGCGTTTCTTGGATCGAGCTGTGAGGTCATCCAAGTAGGCGAGGATGATTTTAGCCAGATCATGGAAGATGTATGTCATCGCCCGCTGGAAAGTTGCGCCGGCATTTTTTAAGCCAAAAGGCATGACACGATAGTTAAAGGTACTCCATGAGGTAGTGAATGCGGTTTTATACTGATTGACTGGGTGGATTTGAATTTGGTTATAGCCAGAGAAGCCGTCCATAAAAGAGATAGCCTCGTGGCCGGCGCAGTCATCGATAATTTGATCGATGAAAGGCATTGGAAAGTTGTCTTTTGGACATGCGTTATTGAGATCGCAAAAGTCTGTGCAAACGCGGATAGTGCCCTGTTTTTTGTTGACGGGTACAGGGTTGGAAACCCATGAAGTGTAAGCGATGGGGTAAATAAACCCGGCCGTGCGTAATTTGTCAATTTCAGCTTTGATAGCCGCGGCTTTGGATGGGTGTAGCGGTCGCTGTTTTTGGCGAACTGGTGTGATATCGGGCTAGGTGTCGATGCGATGTTCGACAATGGAGGGATTGAGGCTAGGCATTTCCGTGTATGACCAGGTGAAAATATCCCTATATTCCTGGAAGAGGGATTTATATGCGGTGATTTCCTGAGGAGTGCAAGCAGCTCCAATGGTGATTTCTTTGATGATGCCATGTTTAATGGAAATGTCGATTTTGATGGTGGGGGAAATGTTGGCCATCTTGCCTTCTTCAAATGCATCGGGGGCAGGAATGGGATTGTTGAACCAATCGATAGGCCCGGATGGGATAAAATATTTGGTTTCAATTGCGTAAATGGGGTTTTGTTTAGGAGGCATGGGGGCTTCCTGTGGAGAGAAGAGTGCACAGTGATGTAGCGCATCCCAGGGAGAGTCTGGGTGGTTTAGCTCTTTGATTATTTCCTCATCGCATTGGAAACACTGGGAATACAAGGGGTTGTGAGGAGTGATCTCGGTGACAGTGTGGTTGCCCCCTGATGAAGAAGCAGGGAGAACAATGTGAGGATATGGGGAGGGTTCATTCAACATAAACCATATATTGAAGTACTGAGGGGTACCCGTGGTGGTTGGGTGGAAAGTGTCTGTAGGGGAATGAGCAGGAGAGTTTGGGGGGGTTGTGGGGTAAATCCTCAAAGACATCATTAAATAACCATGGAGGCGTTGGGAGTGCCCTGGGCTCGGGAGAAATGACATGAATATCCTCGAGTGACGAGGTAATGTCAATTATCGCCTCTACGGGTCGGTGAAGCAGGGCCAATTGACGTTGCCTGTATTCAAAGATCATAGGAAACTGGTATGTAAAATGAGCTAATGAATCGTAGAGAGAGCAAGGGAATCCAATGCGTTCATTGACGGAAGTGGTGACATAACAAATGTCAGTAATATTTGTTGAAGAGGACGTAGCCGGGCATGGGTTGTTCTGGAAGTTCTGGCGCACAACGGCCAATGTCTGTTGAAAGTGTGGTAGTGTTGGGCAATGATGGGTGTAATGGCCATACTCCGAACAGATAGCACAAGTGTATTTGGTCCTTAACCCTTTACTACTGGAAGGGTGGGTGGTAGTGGTGGGACTAGCAGTAGTGACGGGTGTTGTGGGAGTTTGATTGGGGGGGATCAAATTCCGTAATTCAGGTAGTGATGGGCAGTTGTTGGTTTGGTGGCCCTCTTTCTCACATAGTACGCAAGGTGGTGGGATGCGTGGAGGAAGTGGAGCGGTGGGCTCTTTCTTCTTTCTCTTGCCCCCAGCTGTAGCAGGGGGGTTAGTGAGTGGGGGGGT
>ML804197.1:249569-311456 GCA_009831015.1 Picea engelmannii | reverse complement strand
AAAAATGATTTCCACCTTATATTATAAGTCAAAACAAGCCATCCATGTGGAAAAAAGCAAAGAAGGGAAATTGATTTTATCCTCCTAAGTGCCTATGTGTGTTTGACTAACCCCTTTATATGATGAGGGGACTAAGTGTGGTGTTGCTTTAAAACATGCTTGACATAATTTTTAAGAAGGCAAATGGCCTTCCCCACATCCCAACAACTTACAATGTGAAATTTTGCTTAGATGCGCGGCCCCTAGTGAAGACAGAGGCGCACAGAGTGCTGGCGCGCAAACAAAGATGAGTCAGAAAGCGCATGCACATAGAGAAAGGTTGTCACTTAAGCGCATGCATGCACGATGCATGTTTGTGGGGTAGAATACCCACGCACTGGTGACAAGCGGCCGAGAAAGAAAAATCTGGATGGATTTCTCTCAATTCTCCCTTGAATTGGATGGTTAGCAGGTTGGCTTAGGCCGGTTAGTGCACCTGCAAGTTAAATAAACTAAAAGAAGAGAAAAATAAACCCAAATGAGGTAGGAAATTGATACCTTTCCCTAGTGAAGTTGCCAATCTGTTGCGCCTCTTTCGTCACCTTGGTGAGAAAATCAGAGGTGCTTACAAGCTCAGTTGGGTCTGTTGAGCAGGACAACTATAGAGAAAAGAGTTAGAGAAATAAAAACAAAACTATAATTAAAAATTAAACTAATAAAAATGAAAATCATAAGCATAGGGACATAGAGATAACAAGAACAAAAAGACCCATGTCACCAATGTTTGAGGCTTGATCTATTGATGAAAACAAAGCACCAACAAGAAATGGGACTATGAGTCCCTTCTTCCTCCAAGGGAAGGCTCTTGGACCCTCACTAGTAGCTCTTCTTACAACAAAGAAAATGAAAATGGTGATGAAAGAACTCTTTGCAAATCCACTCAATGGTGAGATGGATTGCTCAATGAAATGGTGCCAATGTGTTCTTGTCAAGGATGGAGTCCTTAAAACAATATAGGCAACATAAAATTACTTTGAATTCCTTGAGAAAATGAGGTGCATTCATGGATTTTTATAGCATTGCTTTGGGCTTTTGTTTAACTGCCTTGTAGTGTGAAAAGAGGCCATTTAGGGCATTTTTAGGTCTTTGACCAACCCACCATTCGGATCCAGCCCAGATTTGGAGGTCAAATCGGCTTGGGAGCTTAACCATAAGTGGTTGGGAGGCCGACCACATTCATAAATGCGTCGTTTAGTAGGTGCGTGGATTTTTGCGCTAACATGCGCGCATCGTGCGTGTATGCACACTTTCTACATTCCTGTTCCGCGCATGTGCACGCGCGCCCAACTTCTGTAAAGCGCTCTTCAAATTTTCACTACTTTGTATAGTTTTTGACCTTTTTTGAATGCTGTGATATTAATTCAGGGCCATGGATGACTTCATTATTGTTTGGCGATGTTGAGTTCCTGTAACCATGTGCGGACGAAATTTCAGTGATAACACTATGCACTCTTTTTCTTTGAAGATCTCTGATAAGTTGACATTTTTGTGACCATTCAGGGTTTCTTTCATTTGTAGCAATAAATTCTCTGATTCTTTCTAGGGTTCTACCATGGTCTTAGTTGCTTGATCTGCCTCATGGTTTTCTTGTCTCATATTCATTCTATCAACCTTAGCAATCATTCTAGGGTAGTCCAAAACTTCATGGTCTATAGATTTACAACAAAGGAAAATAGGACCTCTACCAGGGCATTCCTTAGCAAGAATTCCTGGTCTTCTGCAACTATAGCAAAGAGTTAATCCTCTCTTTCTTTTGAACGATCCCCAACCTTTCCTATATTGCACACTAGGGTCACAGTAACTAACCTGCAAAAAAATATTTCTAGGATCCTGCATCCATTTGTTAGTCCAAACATTCTTTCTATGCATAGGAATAACATATCTTTCATCATTTCTATTAGATCTATTCATATCAAATCTTCTTTCTTCTAGTTGTGCCCTATTTTTCAGGCTAGGACAAAATTTATCAAACATGCCTAGATCCATACTTTTGAAACAATAATTTCCACTTATCTTACCATTTCAATAAACAAATTTCGTTGTTCTTACCTTTATCAGAGCACAAAGCTTCAATATCTTACCTCTTTTCTTTAGATCTGACTTCTCTTCTTAGCATAGAGCTTCACAAGTCAAGTAGAATATTGCACACTAGGGTAACAGATCTACACAAGAAGCTTTCTCTTTTCTTTAGTTCCCAGCAATCACAGTTTTAGGTCCCGGCAACAGAACCATTTGTTGGCATAGGGGAAGACCCAGGGTTCAATGCTCAAGAGTGCACCAAAAAAACCCTAACTACTGGCCCTTTCGGCAACACCTGTGAAGCAGATGTAGTATCACCCAAGGTAGAGGCAGGGGTGGTTGCAGGACTCCAGTGTCTGCAACCTTTGTTGGGACACAGATATGTGATTGTAACACCTTAACATAACACTTAGCAGTTATAGATCATTAGTATTCATCCTTAACTTACAACGCAGGTAAACCCTAATAATAGGTCAACGCAGTATTCACCCAGATCTAGTATATTCAACCACTAAGAACATTCACATAGGTTAGATATAGCATTCATCCATATTATTAAGCACAAAGAATCACAGATCTATCTATCATTCATCTTGCATCAAAGAAATAAGAAATAAAACACATAACACATCAATACATTGCACAAAGCATAGAAACACAAGATATATGTGGTTCACCCCCTACCTGGGGATACATCCACCAACTCTTTGTCTTATTTATTATCTTCTGTCAATATTATTAAATGCACAGAGCCACAAAAGCCTACTCCGCATAGGACAAGAGATCTGCACACACCTTGTCAGATCCTCCTTCCACGAGCTAGGTTACAATACAAAGCCTCTACTCAATATCTTATAGTCACTTGCACTTAGCCTTGCAAGTCTCACATAGCATGCACAAAGTAGGTACAACTATCACTTGCACTTAGCACTTAGCGTCACACACTTGCGCGCCTTTACTTACATCGCCTATCTTTCTATTTATACATTAAAAAATGGGCCTAAACATGGGTAAATCCATGGGCCAACATCCCCATACCCATTACATAACTCAAAACCCAAAAATCCCTAAACAAGGGGTCGAGATCCCATGATCTCTACTTCGACTTGTGCTCCCCTTCGACAGTCGGTCAAAGTCCCAAAATAGGTCAAACATGACCAAGGATACTCAAAACTTGGTCAAGGGACAACATCGCAAGGTATGGAAGATATTTGTGAACTCTGGCACTGCTTGGTCTCTTTCCTGCTGTAGTGTGGTTCGTAACTTGCGATAGGGTAGTATTGTTCCTTAATAGCATCCCTGAAGTACTCCCACGTGACCGCGACTATAAATAATGAGGGTTCCTCTGTTTCCTTTTTCTCAGAGAAATTTTTCCACCAATATTTGACACGGGGAATGTCTTTGAGGAGTGAAAAAGTAATCTTTTCTCTATTGGAAAAGTTATGGACAAAAAAATACCCTTCTAGTAGTTTCAACAATTTGTCTACAATATCTGCGTCTATCTGAACTTCAAATATAGGAATATCAAAGTTGATTTGTACCTTGAAGGCGGCGATGCCTCCTCTGGAGGAAGATGTGTCATCTCTTGGTAGTCATTGAAGGATTTACGCAAAACTATCCATCATCGTGTTCCTTTGTTGTGTGAGGGCTTCCTCTAGTAACATTTTGAAAGGATCTCTTGCCCTGTCTTCTTTATTTTTTCCCGCCATCAGAGGTCGCTTGGGTGTGCGAGATATTTTTTCCTCAAGAGAAACAAGCGCAATACCCAACTCTTTTTACCCTGACCTTGTCAGGGAAATGCATTAAGAAGAACAAGGAGAAGACCTCTCTGTTGGCCCTTGGTTATGGAAGAAAGCGAATATCAAGGAAGAAAAAGGAAAATGCGAACTTCATGAAAGGCAGAGTGACTGTTATTGGGTTTAACTGAGAAAAAGAGCAAAAAATATGGAGTGAAGCAAGCCATTGGATGAGGATATCGAGGATGACAGATCAACAAGAAAGAAGGATCGTGGATAACTCAGCAAGTGGAAAAATCCATCGTTAGATGATTTGGAGAACCGTGCGAGAATGAAGGAAAGACAGGATGGTGAAGCCTTGAAAACATGGGTCAAGTTGACCTAGGGTTTAGACACATAGGGTTTTGGTATCTAGGGTTTCAGAAACCTAGGTTTCATCCTAAGGATGTCGGTGAGCTACTGTATTGTATAAATAAAGGTTATGAGGACCTAGTTTTGGTTGGTACAATATTGTTTGGTATAGTTGTATTGATGATTAAGAGTGATTATTGTTGTGTGTGAGAGAAGCTCTAAGTGTGAGAGCCTTCTGGTATTGTAAGATATTCAGTTGGGTGCGAAGATCGATCTTGCAGCTGGGTGTGTAGGAAGGGGAGAGAAAGAGAGGAGAAGAAAGAGGATCTGCTAGCTAAGAGCGTAGACAAGAATTGTATGATTCATCCTAATATATTATAAAGAAAATTTATGTGGACATATCCCTAGAGAGAGGGTGAACCACGTATATTTTATGTTGTGTGTGACTGATATTCTATCTCTGTCATTGATATACTGTGATTGTAATACTATGTTAGATATGATAAGTAGATGTGCAGAATAGATCTAATATGATAAGTGATATATGAATGGTGTGTTGTTCTTGTGTTAGATCCACTTGATCTTCCCTTTGGTTTTAGACATCTCTGTCCTGCAACCCCCTCATAATTGCTTCGAGTGAGACTGCATCTGCTTTGCAGGTGTTTCTGAAAGGGCCAGTAGTTAGGGCTTGTTGGTGCACTCTTGTATCTAAACATGGGGACAAGAATTAGATTCAATAATACATGAACACCAATATTTGACATGGGGAATCAAATCAGAGATTCAAAACCTTAATAGGCCGATTGAAATTTCAGATCCCATATGAACATAACAAAGAATGGTTCATTGTTTCCCTCTTACCACACGTGAGAGTCCCTCTGATACAACATACTATTTATTCGTAGTTTGAGGTGCTGGAGATTTCCATGAAACTAGAATTAGCCCCTATGGGAGAATCTAGCTCAGGTATGAGTCAGATCTTGAGTCAGCTGACTAGTTTGTCTCTACAGGTCGAACATATGAAGAAAGACAAGAGAAAAGATAAAAGAGAATACATATGGTGTGTCATATTCATATTATAAGTCCATGACAAGGAACATTGTCCCTTATTCAACGAATACTTGGCTTCTGGAGCTCCCATCCCTTTGAAGCAAGTCACCTTACCTTGGTGCGAGGTATGCAGAAACAAACATTGCCCTAGTGAGTGCTACTACATGCAAAAGTATGTTCAAACACTTACAAATTTTTACTATACATTCTGTAAGTCCATAGGAAATGATGATAGGGATTGTAGGGCTTATGATCTCATGCATGAAAGGTGGAGAGACATATATAATATTCAAGGTGAAGTACAACAAGAAGGAAACACTACGTGGTATAACTCTCCTGGGAGAGGAAACTTCAATCCTCATGGTGGATTCAGAGGAAGAGGAAGAGGAGGAGGAATGGGTCAAGGCAGAGGAAAGATAATTTGTTATAACTATGCACAACCAGGACACCTTTCAAGGGATTTTCAAAACCCTTGTACCACTTGCAGCTACTACAACTCATTTGACCATGTTATAGAAGATTGTCCTGTGCTGCTAGCTAAGATTCAGGAAAGATGAGGACCTCAGCCAAACCCACAAGTGCAACTGATATATGTTGAATCTCATGGAGAATACCCTAGAGTAGTTGTTATAACCAGAGGAGGTGCTATTACAGGAGAATACAGACTGACCCAAGGGAAGAATACAGAAGATTCGAGTATCAGGAAAGGTACAGAGAAGATATGAATGTTTTGATGCAAAGAAAGAAAGACAAATGTTTGAGGAAGCAAGGAAAGAATTCATAGGAGACCAAGGTTCCTCATTAAATACTAGACCAAAAGTAAGAGAATATGGAATTCCTCTGGCATTTGATCAGTCTGCTTCACCAAAAGAAGGAAAATAGGTAAGCAAGCTCATGGAAGTTTTATATACTTGCATTAAGTTTAATCAGGATGAAAGCATTGTACAAGAGTTACAAAATTTAATTAGACAATATGAGCTAGGAAAGATAGACCCATTACTAAATAGGGAAGTACACAAAATCAATAAGAAGAGAAGGAAAAATAAGGAATTACATTTGAATGCTCAAATAGGAGAGTATGAGATAGATTATGTATTCCTCGACTTAGGTTCGGAGGTCAATTTCATGATGAAGCAAACCTAGGCACTGATAGGAAAACCGAAGTTGATCTATTCTCCTATCAGGATTATGATGGCCAACCAGCAAGCTGTAAGTCCATTTGGTAGACTGGAACATGTCCCTATGGACATTGATGGAGTAAGAACATTTGCAAAGTTTGAGGTAATTAAGATAGTTGACGACGACTTCCCTTATCCTGCGCTATTAGGAATTGATTGGGCCTTCAATAGTTACACTATGATTGATTTAAAGAAAAGACGTATGACTTTTGAAAGAGATGGCCTTAGGTTCATTTCACCTTTAGATCAATATGAATTTCAATGATACATTGAGCCCATCAGAGAAGAATACCGCGCATATGAACTAGAAAACATATACAAATTAATAGCCAAACAATAGAATTACATTAATCCCACAGTCGATGGAAAATTAAGTTGGCGAAGTGACAATGTATGCTCATCAAACTCAGAAGAAGCACTGGAGAATTGGAAGAATAAAATGTATGAAGTATCTACAAGAGGATGTGCTAGACTAACCAGAGAAGTTCACTAGATTGGCACAACAGTAAGCAACTTACCCACCTTTGATGGTCTAAATCCTTTATAAACCTTCTTGTCAGACTTTGAAGAAAGTGTACCAATACAATAGAGATTATTGGCAATGGATGAGGCCTTGAAAGCCACACCAACAAGATAGTGGGGAAACATAAAAATAGCATCATAGAATGGGTACATTGTCATACCCTGATGAAAACAAGGTTCTCAACACAAGTAAAAGGTTGTGATGTTCGCTACATAGGTCGAAGTTGTCCAAAGGACCATGTGAAAAGTTGTGAGGAATCCCAGAGAAACATTCCTCAAGAAAAATGGGTGCACAAATTCATTAACACGCTGGACACGATGCCTATCAACTGGTACCTCCAAGCAGAGCTATGCCTGATCACTATGGATTGGGAAGGTATGACTCAAAATTTTGTAACTACATTCCTATTTGAGAGCCAATTTACTTCAGTAGACCAAGCACTACAGAGTGTGAGACAGAAAGTATTTGAGGAGGCATCTAGCCTTCCTTTGGAACAATAAGAGGAGGAATGGACTGTGCCTCTCCATAAACTACAAGGCTATTACAACATCAATGTTGATGAAGATGATGATTCGAGGAAGGTGAACATCGCTGAAACAGAAGGCCAGAGAGATGTAGAAGGACTAGGAGTTGAGTTACCATTTATTGGTCAACCAATCAATATTAAGAAGGTCAATATTGGAACAGAAAAGACCCCAAATCTTGCTAATATTCGAGATTATTGGGATGTTGCTACCATTGAAAAAATTACAGAGTTACTGCATGAATATTAGGACTTGTTTCCAACCAAGTTCACTGATATGAAGAGCATTAAAGGGCCTATGGAAGTGATGAGGATTCCTTTAAATCCAGATGCAAGATCAGTCAAATAGAGACCTTACATACTGAACCCTAAATATAAGGAAAACGTGAAGATTGAGCTTGACAGAATGCTAGAAGCAGGGATTATAGAACCTGTCGAAGAGTTAGAGTGGATTAGCCCTATGGTGGTACAAGACAAGAATACATGAGAAATAAGGATATGCATAGATATTAGGAATTTGAATGATTCTTGTTTGCATGACCCCTTCCCTACAACATTCACTGATGAAGTGTTAGATAATGTGGGAGGCCAGGAAGTATATTCTTTTATAGATGGATCTTCAGGATACCATCAGATCTTGATTGTCAAGGAAGATCACCACAAGACCACATTTGCAACAAAATGGGGATCCTACCAATTTACAGTGATGCCATTTGTATTAAATAATTCCCCAGCCATCTTTTCAAGGGTGGTGGTCGAAGTATTCAAGGAATTTCTACATAAATTTCTAGAAGCATATTTTGATGATTGGACTGTTTTTAGCTTACTGAAGAATCATATTGAATGTCTAAGGCTAATGTTGGATAAATCCAGGCAATGTCAAATTTCCTTGAAACTGAAGAAATGTATTTTCTTTTCACCATTTAGTGTTATGTTAGGACATATTGTATGTAAGAAAGGATTGTTGGTAGATCCATCCAAGATATCCATTATAGTTGATCTACCCCCTCCTATGTCAGTTAAACAGTTGTGCACTGTGTTGGGAAACACAAGCTACTACAGGAAGTTCATTAAGGGATATGCTCAGATTACAACACCCATGGAGAATTTGTTGAAGAAGGATTGTCAAATTAGTTGTATAGAAGAATGCCAACAGAGATTCGACACACTGAAATAGAAAATGGTTACTGCGCCTATTCTGGTTTTCCTAGATTGGACCAAGGAGTTTCATGTGCATGTCGATGCATCTTCCATTGCTTTAGGAGTTGTGTTAGCACATATGGAAGAAGGAGATATTGACCCCCCATTAGCCTTTACTAGCAGGAAGCTATTAATTGCTGAGATTAATTACACCACCACTGAGTGAGAAGGGTTAGCCATGGTATATGCATTACAAAAATTTTGCCACTACTTCTTGGGAGGACACTTTAAAATGTTTACTGATCACTCCGTGCTAAAGTACCTTGTCAACAAGCCAGTGTTGGGGGGAAGGATATGCAGATGGCTTCTGCTATTTTAGGAATATGATTTTGAGATCATAGTAAAGCCAGGGAGAATGAACAAAGGTCCTCATCACTTGTCAAGGTTGGAACATGGTGAAGCACCAACCAGTTTGGAGGATGCACTACCAGATGCATAACTACTGGCCATTAGAAAGATCGATGACCACTTTGTAGATATAGTCCAGTTCCTAACAACATAAATGACACCTACTGAATATACAATTCCTTAGAAGAAACAACTAGTAGTGTGCGTTGCAGACTTCTCACTTATAGTTGGACATCTATACAAGATGGGACTTGATGAGATATTGAGAAGGTGTGTTATGGAGGAAGAACAACCACTGATCCTCATAGAAGCTCATGAATTCATCACAAGAGTACATTATGCAGGGAAAGAAACTGTGCAGAAGGTTCTTAGAGCTGGCCTTTGATGGCCTACCTTACATAGAGATGCTAAAGACTATTCCAGAGCATGTGACATATGCCAAAGAGTTGGAAAAACATCCAGAAGAGATGAAATGAAATTAGACCCATAGCTTTCCCTACAAGCATTTGAAAAATGGGCCATTGACTTCGTTGGACCTATAAACCCACTAGGAAAGTGTACAGGAGAAAGGTACATAATTACAACTACAGAGTACTTGACCAGATGGGCCGAAGCAAGAGAAGTTAAGGATTGTAGTGAAACTACAACCACGTGCTTCATATTTGATGACATCATAACCAGGTTTGGATGCCTAAAGATCCTTATGAGTTATCAAGGTACACATTTCATTAATAAGACAGTTGAATCCCTGACTGAAGAATTTGCAATCCACCATTAGAAGAGCACACCATACCATCCACAAGCAAATGGGACAGTTGAAGCCTTCAACAAGATCTTGGAGAGATTGCTCACGAAGATTTTCAATGTGAGCAAGAATGATTGGGATCTAAGAGTACCAACAGTATTATGGGCCTATAGAACCACTTGCAAGAAGCTAACAATGCAGACCCCCTTCAAGTTGCTTTATGGTCTTGAAGTTGTTGTTCCAATGGAATATATGGTACCAAGCCTAAGAATTGCTTCCTTTACAGATATGGATGACCCTGGCATTGTTCAATATAGGCTTCCACAATTGGTTGAATTGGAGGAAGACATATTTATTGTAGGATTCCATCAACAGGTACAGAAGGAAAGAGAGAAGGCCTACCATGACAGGAACATCAGGAAGAAGGAATTTAAACAAGGTGATCTAGTACTGGTATATGACAGCAAGTTCATAAAACATCCTGGGAAGTTCAGAATGCATTGGCTAGGGCCATCTCATATCACTTATGTTACAGAGGGAGGAGCTGCACAATTGAATACTCTGAATGGGGAGTGGAAGGAAGGTTTAGTGAATGGGAGCTGGTTGAAATTGTACTATGACAACCACCTTCCCCGCAGTTCCTAGTAAATGCAAGATGAAAAGGGTCTAGGTACCAGGTGCAGTTCAAACTGTGTACCAGACACAAAAAAGATAGTTTGCATAAGGAGGAAAAGGAGGCATAAAGAATAAAGTAGAGGCTACATTGTACAGTCAGAAGTCGAAGTAAAACAGAAGGACCAAGTCTAAAGTTCCTCAGGATGAGTCACATGTGAGTGTTGGGGGATTATTGGCCCTTGGTTATGGAAGAAAGTGAAGATCAAGGAAGAAACAATGACTATTACTGGGTTGAAGTGAGAAAAAAAGAAGAAAAGATGGAGCGAAGCAAGCCATTGGACAAGGAGATCGAGGATGACATATCAAAAAGAAAGAAGGATCATGGATAACTTAGCAAGTGGAAAAATCCATGGTTAGATGATTTGGAGCACCACGTGAGAAGGAAGGAAAGATAGGTTGGTGAAGCCCTAAAATAATGGGTCAATTTGACCTAAGGTTTTGGTATCTATCATTTTTTACACCTAGGTTTCGTCCTAAGGATGTCGGTGAGATATTGTAATATATAAACAAAGGTCATGAGGACCTAGTTTGGGTTGGTACGATATTGTTGGGTATAGTTGTATTGATGATTAAAAGTGATTATTGTTGTGTGAGAGAGAAGTGTTAAGTGTGAGAGCCTTCTGGTATTGTAAGATCTTCAGTTGGGTGCGAAGATCGATCCTACAGCTGGGTGCCTAGGAAGGGGAGAGAAAGAGAGGAGAAGAAAGAGGATATGCTAGATAAGAGTGGAGACAAGAACTATATGTTTCATCCTAATATATTATAAAGGAAATTTATGTGGATGTATCCCTAGAGAGAAGGTGAACCACATATATTTTGTGTTGTGTGTGACTGATATTCTGTCTTTGTCATTGATATATTATGATTGTAATACTATGTTAGATCTTATAAGTAGATGTGAAGAACAGATCTAAGTTGATAAGTGATATATGAATTCTATGTTGTTCTTATGTTAGATCCACTTGATCTTCCCTTTGGTTGTAGACATATCTTTCCTGCAACCCCCTCATAACTGCTTTGGGTGAGACTGCATCTGCCTCGCAGGTGTTGCCGAAAAGGCCAGTAGTTAGGGCTTGTTGTTGCACTCTTGGAGTTGAGCCTTGGGCTTGCACCTATTCCAACATGCTCTGATACCACTAATACATATTTTATGAGCAGTGTTGGTCCTAAGGTATACACCTAACTTCTAAATGGAAGAGCTAGGCCACCTCATGTTATGAATGGTCGGTTTTTATTTATTTATCGGTCAGTTAGAGGGTTGGTTTAACAATACATGGGAATGGTTTGGTTGGCCAAATGAAATGGAGGAGGGCCCTCATTGGCTGGTGGAACACTAAGGAAAAACAAGTGAGATAGTAAAGGTAAGAAACAAATAAAAACAACAAACCATTCAATGAACAATTTGCTGCCAAAAGTTTAAGTCTTAAAATGTCATTTCAAGCATTAAAAATGTACCAAAAACATAGTTATTCCCATAGGTTGCAAAAAAAAAAATATTCATCAAAGCATAGGTGTTATCATAGGTTGCATATTAATAAAGATGAGTTATACAATAGTTGAAGGAAAATAAATGTTCTTCTCACAAATCAAACATGTATTCAGGATAAGAAACACATATGAATTTGCACACAAACACATTGTCATCAATAGTATCTTCTCCATGTACATATATTTAATCCATGTGCAGATTGGGTCCAACCAGTTGTTGTATTGATCTTCTTCTCCCAAAAACCAAACCCTTTTAACATACAAAGAATGCCTATTTATCACATATGTGGAGGCCCTTGAACAATGTGGAGTTGAGGTTTCTCTCTACACAACAGTTGTAAAACAACTTATTAACTTAACTAAAACACGCTGTTGGAGTATGTTAATGAATAATCCAAACTTCAATTAACAAAAAGGAGTGGTTATTATCACACAAAAAAGACCACTTATTATGCCTGAAACTAAAAGAGTTTTGCAATTGAACAATTAAAAATTGCTACTAGAACTAAAGCTAGACTGATGAGCATGATGGAGTGAACCAAGATTTGACAGAAGATGGCTAGGAGTGGTAGAACTAAGTTTTGTATCAAGCAATTGCATGCATGCACATTTTTTAAGGCCACTGGAGATAACTGAATATGTTCACAATGCTTTTCCCCTACTTATCCCCTAGAGGAAAGAATCAAGTCATATGGAATTTTCTAGAGTCTCTGATATTCTTTCTACAGTCTGGACATGCATTTTGCCCATTCCTAGTTTGACACCTCTTTTTAAACATTTCAAAATGTGCAATAAATATAGGTGAGCCACTTCATAAATCTGGCTTTCAGGGTATTTGGAGCACAAAATATTCATATCTCCCGAAGGCCCGGACTCTCAGAGTCATCAACCACCACTTATTTCTAATTAGCCCAAGATTTATCCTTAAACATTTGGTGTTTCGACACTTCAGCAATTCAGGGGTTCGGGAGATATGAATGTTGAGTTTGAGAATATTCTGGGGTTACAATACTATAGAGTGATGTGGTAGTTCGGGACCCACTTCAACTATTTGGGGCTCCGACACTTCGAAGGTTCGGAGAACTGTACTCTCTTTGAGTTGAAATCCACCGGAGTGGTGATCTCCCTGAGTGACATAGTGTCCCGACGCCATTGTGATAACATGTCATGAAAAGAGAGTGACACATGTCACATGGAATAGTACAGATGACATACCCAAATATGCTTTAAATTAGTTCCATGTGCCATGATAGGAGAGTTCCACGTGTCATGATATAACAGTGCCATGTGTCTCAACTGATGGATGCCACGCATCTCTGACTCTTCAGGGTTCAGGAGTTATTGAATGAAAAGTATGGATACCTCCTAGAGGGATGAAATCATGAAGTGATTAGACAATGCTTATCATTAATTAACCTGGGATTAATCCATGTTTAAAATTTAAATATTCTAGGATGTCGAGGGCTCCAGTGCTTCGGGGACTCAGAGGTCTTCCTTTAATGATTTTTAAAAACTGCCAAAATGATAATCTCCCGTATCTAACATGTCCACATGATTTCATTGTCATTGACATGTCCGCATGAAAGAGAGTGACAAGTGTCACATGGAACATTGGATGATGTAACTGAAGGTGTCCGAAATGAGTGCCACATATCATCATCAGGACCGATTTCTAGGTGGCATGTGCCACGTGTCGTATTGAGGAAGGACTTACGTGAAAGGAACTTAGGCACTTCGGGACATCGACCTTCATCCCTTTGACACTTTTGGAAATTGTGTTAATTCTTGATCAAAATATCCTAGAGGAAATTTCCTTGGAGTGACATGGTGGCTGTGATGTCATGAGTGATGATGTGTCATGAAAAGAAGGGTGATACATACCACCTGGAATGGGGAAAATGGTGTGTTGAAAATTATTGAAATGAGTACCATGTGTCGGCAACTGATGGATTCCATGTGTCAGCATAGATGAACACCATGTGGCTCCATCATTTCAACATTCGATATTGTTTTGAGTGTTAAATGTGGAAATTTCCTAGATGGTTGATCTCCCATAGTGACGTGGAAGTTCGGGGCTCTGACCCTTCGGCAATTCGGGGCTCTAAAACTTCCGCAGATTTGAAACAATGACAAGTTTGGATGCCCAAACGTCGAAGTAGTGAAGTCATTCCTGTTAAACCCCATGCAAGTTTGAGACTCTAAATGTACGAGAGTCATTGATCTACATGGGTTGTTGGATCTCCACCGCTGAAAAGTTAACCTATCTATTTGGCTTAAAATATAAGCCCGAAATGGATTGCTCCAAATTGTTGCATTTTTCTATGGAAGCTTACTATGCATACAAAGGACTTGGTGGTCCTATATGTCTCCTGAAAAAACAAAAGACTTGGTATACCTGTTGCATGCTCAATTAGCGACAAACATGATGACAACTATTTTGAACCAAATCACAACATGAAATTATCCTTCAAAAAAAACAAAAACAAAATGTGCAAAGACTCAATCAAGAAAAAAAATGGTAGAAACCAAGTCATTTAGAGAGGTAAATTGACTCAACCAACCAGAAGGGGAAATATTTTCAAGAAGGTTTATTGAAATAAGAGAAGAGGGGTAGGGGTGTAGACTTAGGTCTCAACATTGGATCCAACTAGGGACAACACCCCCCTGTGGGGTACTGAGAACAACATATCAGTGCCTTGGAATTAAATGACTTTTTACCGCCTTCCTTCTCTTACCTCTATTTATGTCTGCCAACCATGTATATTTTCTACTGTCTCTCAACCATGCATCTTATTGAACTTAAACCTACAACTACACCCGGGTGCCTTTCTTGGGCTATGGAGTCTTTATTCACACAAAAACTAACTAAAAAATGAAATGCTCGAATGACGAGCTTATTCAAACGAAAATTAAAAAGGATAGCAACTATGTTACAAGATGGACTTTCCCTCAGTATTTCAAGAAAAATAGTGTTTCAAGAAGCGTCCATTTACTGGCCCCCAAAATTTTTAGTGTTGTCCATATTTTGTAAAACAAATGTATTATTTTCCAGAACCTCAACCACCTTAAAAGGAACAAACCAGAGGTTATCAAACTTACCATGCTTAGATTTTTCTTCCCTTCTGACATCCCATCTCAAGACTAGATTTACTTCTTGAAATATCTCCTTCTTGGTATTCTTATCAAAATATGATTTGATTTTTCTCTGGTATGCCTTAGTTATTTGATTTAGTGCTTCTCTCTTTTGTTGAAACTCTATAATCTGAAAGATTCTCTTTTGGATATCATTTGGCTCCTCCATTTATTCCTGTAGGAATTTCAAAACTAGTAGACCTAGTTGAGTGGGGAATACAACTTATATCCCATAGAATAGTTGAAATGGTGAGGTTCCCAAGGATTTGTTGGTTCTTATGCTATCAGCCCATAAGGCATACTTAAGTTTAGAGTCCCAGGATGTGTTGTTTTCATTTAACAATTTCTTGATGATCCTGTTGAGAGACTCGTTTGATGACTCGACAAGCCCATTCCTATGAGGATAATAGGGCATGCAATGTGTCAAGGTGATGTTATGGCTTCCACAGAAGTATATCATGTCTTTGGAATTGAATTCCTAGGCATTGTTTGTTACAATATTTCTAGGGAAGCCGAACCTGGAAAAGATATCAGTTTCCAAAAAGTTCATAATCACCTTGTCAGAAGAATTCCTAGTGGGGATAGCCTCGCTCCATTTGGTAAAGTAGTGAGTGGTAGTGAGGATCCACTTGTGCTTCCCACTAGAGGGTGGATTTATTTCACCTATGAAATATAATCCCCATTGCTGAAAGGGGGCACTGGTAGTGATAGGTTTCAAGGGAAGTGAGAGTAATTTATTCTTTCCTGCAAACTTTTGAAATTCATTGCATGCCCTTACTACAAAAAATACATATGAGAAAAGGGTGGGCTAGTAGTACCCTTCCCTTAGGATCTTGAGGGTTGTAGCCTTCCAATGTTGGTGTCCTCCACAAAATCCCCTGTGCATATCTCCTGTGACTTTTTTAGATTTATTTTCATCAATACATTTTAATAGGATTCCAACAAGGTCCCTCCAATACAGGTTTTGATTTAAAATGAAGAATTTGATAGATTTTAATTTGAGAGACTTGGACCTCATAGTTTTGAAATCAGGTGGACATTCTAGGTGCTACAGAAAGTAAATAACATTTATGTACCAAGGTGAATAAGAGTAGTTTTCATATACCTGTATGTTGTCTCGTCCATATTGTATCATGAGTGCATCAGATTGGGTGAAAGTCTGATGCAATTCCAACACCTTACAATTTGATTCTCATAATAACTTGGCAAGTCCTTTTCCCTTGATTAGCTTGGTGGGATTTATGTGCAGGTCATACTCCAACAATTTGACAATCCATTTGCCTCTCTTCCCTTCACTATCTGGGTGGACTAGAATCTCTTTGACATTGCTGCTAGAAAAATAAGTTGTTATGCTAGACTGTAACACATACACCCTGAAGGATTTCAATGCTTTGACCAATTCATAGGAATGATTTTCTAATATTTCATACTTCATCTCATCATCTTGGAGGGATTTTTCAGAAAAATTCTATGGTACAACAACAATGGTTTCCTCGGAAGAAAAAGAAAATATAAAGAATTCTTTGGCATAGTCAGGGTTGAATAATACATGGGAATCAAACAAATATTTTTTGATCCTTTGGTATGGTAATTTTTCCTCTTGTGACCACTAAAAAAATATTTCTTCAGCATTTTGGTGATAGGTCTTATGATTTCAGAAAAATTTGGCACAAAGCGCCTCAAGAACGTTATCCTGCCTATAAAAAAATGAATGGACTTCTTGTTTCTAGGAATTAAATTTTTTTGAATAGAATCATGATCCGGATTATTTTCAGCATGAAATGAGAGAGGAGATATAATAAAGAAATGAACAGAGATATCACGTATATCCAATAATATAATAGAAATATATCATATATGCAACCATAAACACAGATATACAGTAATACTAAATTTCTATTAATGAAATAAATGTATAGAGACTATAAAATACAAAGTGAAAGACTCGATAGAATGGTGGCATCTTATCTCTGAGAAGAGATGTGATGACTACTCGCATTCACAAGAAGATGATTACAATGAGGCTCTGAAGGCCTTTTCACAATAAACAAGAATTCCAAAAGTCCTAGACATCCAAAAACCTAACTCTAGGAGATGAAGCGCCAAAAGTCACTTGGGCCCTGTTTGGGTAAGTTAGTACATCAACTTCTCGGGGTCGTAACTTTTGCATACGATCTCCGTTTTAGGTGTATGATAGCTCATTGGAAAGGTATCATTGAGGAGATTCATTTTTGGGGCTCAATAATACATTCAATTATCATTGAGAACCTTGATCCTGAAAAACCTTCATTTGGGCCCTTAAAATGGCCCCGGAAGTTAAAAACTGCTAAAAATAGTAAATTGCCAAATTTGATAGAAAACTATTTTGAGCCAGTTGGAAAAGGTGGGTGGCCACCGACATCCACCTAGATCAATCCTCCCTCCTTAGGAAGCAATGGTATCCATTTCCTTGAGTTCCACGGGTAGAGGGAAAAGCGTTTTCTGAATCTGCATCTTGGTGAGCTGCTTGCCTTGCTGGAGACGTCGCGCTGCTCAGTTTGTGGAAGTCTGTCATGAACCTGTTGAGGCTGAGGTTGTTTAACATGTTGGGCTACATGAGAGGATGGTGTGTAGAAGGAATATTTTCTCTTTGCTGCAACCTTGTCAACAACGTGGCGCTTCCACATATATGGTTGGCCCAAGAGAACATCACAGACATCTAGTGGGGAAACATCACATAATACCTCATCCTTGAAGGGTTGGATGCCATATGAAAATTGACATTGTTGGCTGACATGAAGATCTCATCCTTGGCAAAGACACCCAATGTTGTGTGGATGCGGGTGTGGTGTTGTCAACAATCCCAATTGTTTGACGACCTCTACTGAGATGAGGTTATTCTGGCTTCCGCTATCAACAATAAAATGCAATTGGGTCCCCTTCACCCACATCTGTGAATGAAAAAGGTGCTCCCCCTCTTTAGGAACTATTGGTTCTTCTGGTTGAATTGTTGCGGTTGAGACAATAGCAGTGGGGTCTACGTCAATGATCTATCCTTTACCAGTATTTTCAGAATCAGATTATGAATCAGGGTTTGGCTCCTTGTCTTTGATCTCAGCCACCAATGAGTTCTTTGAGCAACATTCATCGGTGTTGTGCCAGGGGAATTTTTGGAAATCGCACCATTTTTTGTTGTCCTTCTTTGTCTTCCTGTGACCCTTCTTTTCATGTGGCTTGGACTGGTTTTCAGGAGACTATTTGTTAGGGACGTCTTTTTCATACTTTGGTTGTTGCAGATTTGCAGAACCAAAATCTCATTTGTTCTAGTGCTTAAATTTCTGCTCGATTTTAGGAGCATATCGATAAGCAACACCGAGTGATGAGATGTATAGAAAATCCATTTTACTTTGGATGTATTTGTGTAGAGCCCCACGGTATTTCATAACCAAATGCCATTCAGAGTCTTTGATACCTAGCTTGGTGTGCAAGGTACAGAAGGTATTGGTGAACTCTGGAACTGCTTGGCCCCTCTCTTGCTGCAGTGTGGTCCATCTCATGTACTGGTCCTCATAGTTTCCAATAGGGTAATATTGTTTCTTTAGTGCATCCACAAAAAAATCCCAAGTGGGATTGGCCCCATATATTTCAGACTCCTCTATGAAACTTTGCTCCTAATAAGTTTCCCACCAATGTTTGACATGGGGGATAGCTTTAAGGAGTGCGAAGGTGATCTTTTATTTGTTGAAAAAATTGTGAACAGAAAAATGACCTTCTAGCAGATTTAACCATTTGTCTATGGCTTCTGCATCTATCTGTCCTTCAAATAAAAGAATATCAAAATTAACTTGTACCTTGAAAGGAGAGCTACCTCCAAAGTGGCCTCTTGATGAAGATGCACCTATTTCTATCGGTAGGCGTTGAAGGATGTGGAAAACATTCTCCATCATTTCGTCCCTCTGTCACGTGAGAGCTTGCTCAAGCAACAGACTAATAGGATTGTCTGATCCATTGTTTTTATTTTCTTCTGTCATTGAGGGTTTCTTGGGTGTGCGAGAGAAATTTTCCTCAAGAGATACAAGCTCGAGACCCAACTTTCTATACTCAGACCATGTCGGGGACATGCACTGAAAAAAATGACCAAGAAGAGTCTTCTCTAATACCACTGATCCGGATTATTTTCGGCACGAAATGAGAGCGGAGATATAATAAAGAAATGCACAGAGATATCATGTATATCCAATAATGTAACAAAAATATATCAGAGATGCAACCATAAACACAGATATACAGTAATACACAATTTCTATTAATGAAATAAATGTACAGAGACTGTAAAATACAAAGTGAAATACTCGATAGAATGGTGGCAGCTTATCTCTGAGAAGAGATGTGATGGCTACTCGCATTGGAAAGAAGATGATTACAATGAGGTTGTGAAGGCCTTTTTACAATAAACATGAATGCCAAAAGTCCTAGACATCCAAAAACCTAACCCTAGGAGATGAAGCGCCAAAATTCATGTGGGCCCCGTTTGGGTAAGTTAGTACATCAACTTCCCGGGGTTGTAACTTTTGCATATGATCTCCATTTTAGGTGTATGATAGCTCGTTGGAAATGTATCGTAGAGGAGATTAATTTTGGGGGCTCAATCATGCCTTCGGATATCATTGAGAAACTTGATCTCGAAAAATCTTCATTTGGGCCCTCAAAATGGCCCCGAAAGTTAAAAACTCATAAAAATAGTAAATTACCAAATTTGCCAGAAAACTATTTTGAGCCAGTCAGAAAAGGTGGGTGGCAATCGATATGCACCTAGATCAATCCTCCCTCATTAGGAAGCAATGTTCTCCATTGTGTTGAGTTCCTGGGGGAGAGGGAAAAGCATTTGTTGAACCTGCATCTTGGTGAGTTGCTTGTCTTGCTGGAGACGTCACGCTGCTCAGTTTGTGGAAGTATGTCATGAACATGTTGAGGTTGAGGCTGATCAACAAGTTGGGCTACATGAGAGGATGGTGTGTAGAAGGAATATTTTCACTTTGATGCAACCATGTTGACATGCTTCTTTTGGAAAGAAGGTTCTTGGGGTGAAGCTGTAGTGGTTGCAGTGTCCTTCTGTTACCCTTTTGAACAGATTGTGAAAAAGATGAATTTTGTAGTATGAGATACTACCTTGCAGCAATTTTTAGGTGGAACAGTAGTTGGAACTACCTCTGGTATTCTGTAGAGATGACCCCCCAGAGAAACAATGAAACTGTGGAGTCGAGACTCATAAACAGTGTGTCGCTTCCATATATATGGTTGGCCCAAGAGAACATCACAGACATCTAGTGGGGAAACATCACATAATACCTCATCCTTGAAGGGTTGGATGCCATATGACAATCGACATTGTTGGCTGACACAAATATCTCGTGCTTGGCGAAGCCACCTGATGTTGCATGGTTGCAGGTGTGGTGTTGTCGAAAATCCCAACTATTTGACGACCTCTACTGAGATGAGGTTCTTCTGGCTTCCGCTATCAACAATAAAATGTAGCGGGGTCCCCCTCACCCACATATGTGAATGAAAAAGGTGCTCCATTCTTCAAGATCTGTTGGTTCTTCTGGTTGAATTGTTGCATTCGTGACAATAGCAGTGGGGTCTACGTCAATGATCTATCCTTTGCCAGTATTTTCAGAATCAGATTCTGAATCAGGGTTCGGCTCCTTGTCTTTGATCTCAGCCACCAATGTCTTTTTTGAGTGACATTCATCGGTGTTGTGCTAGGGGATTTTGGGGAAATCGAACCATTTTCCGTTGTCCTTCTTTATCTTCCCATGACCCTTATTTTCATGTGGCTTGGACTGGTTTTCGGGATACTGTTGTTTAGGGACGTCTTTGTCATACTTTGGTTGTTACGGATTTGCAGAACCAAAATCCCATTTGTTATGTTTATTAAATTTCTTCTCTATTTTAGCAGCATATCGATAGGCAACACCGAGTGATGAGATGTCTAGAAAATCCATTTTAGTTTGGATGTATCTCTTTAGAGCCCCACAATATTTCATAACCAAATGTCATTAGGAGTCTTTGATACCCAGCTTGGTGTGTAAGGTATGGAAGGTATTGGTGAACTATGGAACTACTTGGCCCCTCTCCTACCTCAGTGTGGTCCATCTCATGTACTGATCCTCATAGTTTCCAATAGGGTAATATTGTTCCTTTACCCCATCCACAAAAAAATACCAAGTGGGACCGACCCCATATATTTCATAATCTTCTCTGGAACTATGCTCCCAATAAGTTTCCCACCAATGTTTGACATGGGGGAGAGATTTAAGGAGTGTGAAGGTGATCTTTTCTTTGTCGAAAAAATTGTGAATAGAGAAATAACCTTCTAGCAGATTTAACCATTTTTCTATGGCTTCTGCATCTATCTGTCCTTCAAATACAGGAATATCAAAATTAAATTGTACCTTGAAAGGTGAGGTGCCTCCAAAGTGGTCACTTGATGAATATGTTCCTATTTCTATCAGAAGGCGTTGAAGGATGTGTTAAAAATTCTCCATCATTTCGTCCCTCTGTCGCGTGAGAGCTTGCTCAAGCAACAGACTGATAGGATCATCTGCTTCGTCGTTTTTCCTTTCTTCTGCCATTGAGGGTTTCTTGGGTGTGCGAGAGAGATTTTCATCAAGAGAGACAATCTGGAGACCCAACTTGCTATACTCATACCTCATCGGGGACATGCACTAAAAAAAAATGACCAAGAACATCCTCCTCTGATACCATTGATCCGGATTATTTTCGGCACAAAATCAGAGCGGAGATATAATAAAGAAATGCACAAAGATATTGTGTATATCTAATAATATAAAAGAAATATATCAAAGATGCAACCATAAACACAGATATATAGTAATACACAATTTCTATTAATGAAATAAATGTACAGAGACTATAAAATACAGAGTGAAAGACTCGATAGAATGGTGGTAGCTTATCTCTAAGAAGAGATGTGACGGCTACTCGCATTCGCAAGAAGGTGATTACAATGAGGCTCTGAAGGAATTTTTAGAATAAACAGGAATTCCAAAATTCCTATACCTCTAAAAACCTAACCCTAGGAGATGAAGCGCCAAAAGTCATGTCGGCCCCATTTGGATAAGTTAGTACATCAACTTCCTAGGGTCGTAACTTTTGCATACGATCTTCGTTTTAGGCATATGATAACTCTTTAGAAAGGTATCATCAAGGATATTAATTTTGGGGGCTCAATAATGCCTTTGGATATCATTTTCAAAATCTATCTCGAAAAACCTTCATTTGGGCCCTCAAAATGGCCCCGGAGGTTAAAAACTGCTAAAAATAGTAAATTGCCAAATTTGCCAAAAAACTGTTTTGAGCCAGTTGGAAAAGGTGAGTGGCCACTAATATCCACCTGGATCAATATTCCCTCCTTAGGAAGCAATGGTATCCATTGCGTTGAGTTCCCAGGGGAGAAGGAAAAGCATTTGTTGAATGTGCATCTTGTTGAGTTGCTTGCCTTGCTGGAGACGTCGTGTTGTTCAGTTTGTGGAAGTCTGTCATGAACTTGTTGAGGCTGAGGCTTTTCATAATGTTGGGCTACATGAGAGGACAGTCTGTAGAAGGAATCTTTGCACTTTGCTGCAACCTTGTTGACCTACTTATGTTGGACAGTAGGTGCTTGGGGCGAAGCTGTAGTGGTTGCAGTGTCCTCCTATTCCTCTTTTGAACAGATTGTGAAGAAGCTGAATTTTGTAGTATGAGATACTACCTTGTGACACTCTTTAGGTGGAACAGTAGCCAGAACTACCTCTAGTATTCTATAGAGATGAACCCCCATAGAAATAATGACACTGTAGGGTTGAGACTCATAAATAGTGTGGCGCTTCCACATATATGGTTGGACCAAGAGAATATCACAAACATCTAGTGGGGAAACATCACATAATACCTCATCCTTGAAGGGTTGGATTCCATTGGACAATCGACATTGCTGGCTAACACAAAGATCTCATCCTTGGCGAAGCCACCCGATGTTGTATGGCTCCGGGTGTGGTTTTGTCGACAATCCCAACTGTTTGATGACCTCTGCTGAGATGAGGTTCTTCTAACTTCTACTATAAACAATAAAATGCAATGGGGTCCCCTTCACCCACATCTATGAATGAAAAAGACACTCACCCTCGTCAGGATCTATTGGTTCTTCTAGTTGAATTGATGCGGTCACGACAATAACAGTGGGGTCTATGTCAATGATCTATCCTTTACCATTATTTTTAGAATCAGATTCTTAATCAGGGTTCGGCTCCTTGTCTTTGATCTTGGCCACCAATGACTTTTTTGAGCGACATTCATCGGTGTTGTGGTAGGGTATTTTGTGGAAATCGCAGCATTTTCCAGTGTACTTCTTTGTCTTCCCGTGACCCTTCTTTTCATGTGGCTTGGACTGGTTTTCATGAGACCATTTGTTAGGGACGTCTTTTCCATACTTTGGTTGTTTCGTATTTGCAGAACCAAAATCCCATTTTCTCTGGTGCTTAAATTTCTACTCAATTTTAGCAGCATATCGATAGGCAACACCGAGTGATGAGATGTCAAGAAAATCCATTTCAGTTTGGATGTATTTGTGTAGAGCTCCACAGTATTTCATAACCAAATGTCATTCATAGTCTTTGATACCCATGTTGGTGTGAAAAGTATGGAAGTTATTGGTGAACTCCAGAACTATTTGGCCCCTCTCTTGCTGCAGTGTGGTCCATCTCATGTACTAGTCCTCATAGTTGCCAATAGGGTAATATTGTTCCTTTACCGCATCCACACAAAAAATCCCAAGTGGGATCAACCCCATATATTTCAGACTCCTCTGTGGAACTCTACTCCCAATAAGTTTCCCACCAATGTTTGACATGGGGGAGAGCTTTAAGGAGTGCAAAGGTGATATTTTCTTTGTTGTAAAATTTGTGAACAGAGAAATAACCTTCTAGCAGATTTAACCATTTGTTTATGGCTTCTGCATCTATCTATCCTTCAAATACAGGAATATAAAAATTAACTTGTACCTTGGAAGGAGAGGTGCCTCCAAAGTGGTTGCTTGATGAAGATGCACCTGTTGCTATCGACAGACGTTGAAGGATGTGGGAAAAATTCTCCATCATTTCGTCCCTCTGTCGCTTGAGAGCCTTCTCAAGCAACAGACTGATAGGATCATCTGCTTTGTCATTTTTCTTTTCTTCTGCCATTTATGGTTTCTTGGGTGTGCTAGAGTGATTATCCTCAAGAGAGATAAGCTCGAGACCCAACTTGCTATACTCAGACCTCATCGGGGACATGCACTGAAACAAACAACCAAGAACAATCTTCTCTGATAGTGCTTATCCTGATTATTTTCAGCACGAAATGAGAGCAGAGATATAATAAAGAAATGCACAGAGATATCACATATATCCAATAATATAACAAAAATATATCAGAGATGCAACCATAAACACAGATATACAATAATACACAATTTCTATTAATCAAATAAATGTACAAAGACGGTAAAATACAGAGTGAAAGACTCGATAGAATGGTGTTCGCTTATCTCTGAGAAGAGATGTGATGGCTACTCGGTTTTGCAAAAAGATGATTACAATGAGTATCTGAAGGCAATTTTACAATAAATAGGAATGCTAAAAGTCTTATATATCCAAAAACCTAAGCCTAGGAGATTAAGCACCAAAATTCATGTGAGACCCGTTTGGGTAAGTTAGTACATCAACTTCCCGGGGTCGTAACTTTTGCATACGATCTTTGTTTTAGGTGTATGATAGTTCATTGGAAAGGTATTGTCGAGGAGATTATTTTTGGGGGAACAATAATTCCTTTCATTATAATTGAGAACCTCGATCTTGAAAACCTTCATTTAGGCCCTCAAAATGGCCCCGAAAGTTAAAAACTGCTAAAAATAGTAAATTGCCAAATTTGCCAGAAAACTGTTTTGAGCCAGACGAAAAAGGTGGGTGGCCACCGATATCCACCTGGATCAATCCTCCCTCATTAAGAAGCAATGGTCTCCATTTCATTGAGTTTCTGGGGGAGAGGGAAAAGTGTTTACTGAATCTGCATCTTGGTGAGTCCTTGCCTTGCTGGAGACGTCGTGTTGCTCAGTTTGTGGAAGTCTGTCATGAACCTGTCAACAAGTCGGGCTACATGAGAGGAAGGTGTGCAGAAGGAATATTTTCTCTTTGCAGCAAGCTTGTCGACCTACTGTTGTTGGACAGAAGGTGCTTGGGGCAAAGTTGTAGTGGTTGCAGTGTCCTTTTATTCCCCTTTTGAACAGATTGTGTAGAAGCTGAATTTTGCAGTATTAGACACTAACTTGCGGTACTTTTTAGGTGGAACAGTAGTCATAACTAGCTTTGGTATTCTGTAGAGATGACCCCCCAAAGAAACAATGACACTATGGGGTCAAGACTCATAAACATCATGACACTTCCACATATATGGTTGGCCCAAGAAAAAATCATAGACATCTAGTGGGGAAACATAACATAATACCTCATCCTTGAATGGTTGGATGCCATATGACAATCGACATTGTTGGTTGACATGAAGATATCATACTTGACGAAGCCACCCAGTATTGTATGGTTGCGGGTGTGGTGTTGTCGACAATCCCAACTGTTTGACAACCTCTGCTGAGATGAGGTTCTTATGGCTTCCGCTATCAACAATAAAATGTAGTGGGGTCCCCTTCACCCACATATGTGAATGAAAAAGGTTCTCTCCCTCTTCAGGATCCATTGGTTCTTCTAGTTGAATTGTTGCGGTCGTGACAATAGCAGTGGGGTCAGCGTCAATGATCTGTCCTTTACCAGTATTTTCAGAATCAGATTCTGAATCAGGGTTCAGCTCCTTGTCTTTGATCTCGACCACCAATGACTGTTTTGAGAGACATTCATCAATGTTGTGCCAGGGGATTTTTTGGAAATCACACCATTTTCTGGTGTCCTTTGTCTTCCTGTGACCCTTATTTTCATGTGGCTTGGACTAGTTTTTGGGAGACTATTTGTTAGGGATGTATTTGACATACTTTGGTTATTGCGGATTTGTAGAACCAAATTCCTATTTGTTCTGGTGCTTAAATTTCTGCTCGATTTTAGTAGCATATTGATAGGCAACACCGAGTGATGAGATGTCCAGAAAATCCATTTCAGTTTGGATGTATCTGTGTAGAGCCCCACAGTATTTCAGAACCAAATGTCATTCAGAGTCTTTTATACCCAGCTTGATGTGAAAGGTATGGAAGGTATTGGTGAACTCTGGAACTGCTTGGCCCCTCTCTTGCCACAGTGTGGTCCATCTCATGTACTAGTCCTCATAGTTTCCAATAGGGTAATATTGTTCCTTTACTACATCCACAAAAAAATCCCAAGTGGGATCGACCACATATATTTCAGACTCCTCTGTGGAACTATGCTCCCAATAATTTTCCCACCAATTTTTGACATGGGAGAGAGCTTTAAGGAGTGTGAAGGTGATCGTTTCTTTGTCAAAAAATTTGTGAACATAGAAATAACCTTCTAGCAGATATAGCCATTTGTCTATGGTTTTGCATCTATCTGTCCTTTAAATACAGGAATATCAAAATTAACTTGTACCTTGAAAGGTGAGGTACCTCCAAAGTGGTCGCTTGATGAATATGCACCTGTTTCTATCGACAGGAATTGAAGGATGTGGGAAAATATCTCCATCATTTCATCCCTCTGTCGCATGAGAGCTTGCTCAAGCAATAGACTGATAGGATTGTCTACTCCGTTGTTTTTTATTTTCTTCTTCCATTGAGAGTTTCTTGGGTGTGCGAGAGCGATTATCCTCAAGAGAGACAAGCTCGAGACCCAAATTTATATACTCATACCTCATTGGGGACATGCACTGAAAAAAATGACAAAGAACAGCCTGTTCTGATACCACTTATCAGTATTATTTTCTGCACAAAATGAGAGCGGAGATATAATAAAGAAATGCACAGAGATATCGCATATATCCAATAATATAACAAAAATATATCAGATATGCAACCATAAACATAGATATACAGTAATACATGATTTATGGCTTCCGCTATCAACAATAAAATGCAACGGGGTCCCCTTCACTCACATCCGTGAATGAAAAAGGTGCTCCCCCTCTTCAGGATCTGTTGGTTCTTCTAGTTGAATTGTTGTGATTGTGACAATAGTAGTGGGGTCTACGTAAATGATTTGTCCTTTACCATTATTTTTAGAATCAATTTCTGAATTAGGGTTCGGCTCCTTTTCTTTGATCTCAACCACCAATGACTGTTTTGAGCGACATTCATCGATGTTGTGCTAGGGAATTTTGTGGAAATCGCACCATTTTTCGGTGTCCTTCTTTGTCTTCCCATGACCCTTCTTTTCATGTGGCTTGGACTGGTTTTCAGGAGACTATTTGTTAGGGATGTATTTTTCATACTTTGATTGTTGCAAATTTTCAAAACCAAAATCCCGTTTGTTCTGGTGCTTAAATTTCTGCTCGATTTTAGCAGCATATCAATAGGCAACACTGAGTGATGAGATGTCCAGAAAATCCATTTCAGTTTGGATGTATCTGTGTAGATCCCCACGGTATTTCAGAACCAAATGTCATTTGGAGTCTTTGACACCCAGCTTGGTGTGTGAGGTATGGAAGGTATTGGTGAACTCCAGAACTGCTTGGCCCCTCTCTTGCCATAGTGTGGTCCATCTCATATACTGGTCCTCATAGTTTCCAATAGGGTAATATTGTTCCCTTACTGCATCCACAAAAAAATCCCAAGTGGTATCGACCCCATATATTTCAGACTCTTCTGTGGAACTCTTCTCCCAATATTTTTCCTACCAATGTTTGACATGGGGGAGATATTTAAGGAGTGCTAAGGTGATCTTTTGTTTGTCAAAAAATTTGTGAATAGAGAAATAACCTTCTAGCAGATTTAATAATTTGTCTATGGCTTCTGCATCTATCTGTCCTTCAAATACAGGAATATCAAAATTAACTTGTACCTTGAAAGGTGAGGTGCCTCCAAAGTGTTTTCTTGATTAATATGCACCTATTTCTATCGGCAGGCGTTGAAGGATGAGGGAAAAATTCTCCATCATTTCGTCCCTATGTCGCATGAGAGCTTCGTGAACCAACATACTGATAGTATCTTCTACTCCGTTGTTTTTCTTTTCTTCTACCATTGAGGGTTTCTTAGGTGTGAGAGAGTGATTTTCCTCAAGAGAGATAATCTCGAGACCCAACTTTCTATACTCAAACCTCGTCGAGGACATGCACTGAAAAAAATGACTAAGAACAACCTGCTCTGATACCACTGATCCGGATTATTTTTGGCACGAAATGAGAGCGGAGATATAATAAAGAAATGCATAGAGATATTACGTATATCCAATAATATAATAGAAATATATCATAGATGCAACCATAAACACAAATATACAGTAATACACGATTTCTATTAATGAAATAAATGTACAGAGACTGTAAAATACAGAGTGAAAGACTCGATAGAATGGTGGCAACTTATCTCTGAGAAGAGATGTGACAGCTACTCGTATTCACAAGAAGATGATTAAAATGAGGCTTTGAAGGCATTTTTATAATAAATAGGAATGCCAAAATTCCTAGACATCCAAAAACCTAACCCTAGGATATGAAGCGCCAAAAGTCATGCGGGTCCCGTTTGGGTAAGTTAGTACATCAACTTCCCGTGTCGTAACTTTTGCATGCGATCTCCGTTTTAGGCATATGATAGCTTATTGGAAAGGTATATTTGAAGAGATTAATTTTGAGGGTTGAATCAAGCCTTCAAATATCATTGAGAACCTCGATCTAAAAATACCTTCATTTTCGGCCCTCAAAATGGCCCCTGGAAGATAAAAGCTGCAAAAAATAGTAAATTGCCAAATTTGCCAGAAAATTGTTTTAAGCCAGTCGGAAAAGGTGGGTGGCCACTGATATCCACCTGGATCAATCCTCCCTCCTTAGGTATCAATGTTCTCCATTGTGTCGAGTTCCCGGGGGAGAGAGAAAATCATTTGTTGAATCTTCATCTTGGTGAGCTGCTTGCCTTGCTAGAGACGTCGCGCTGCTCAGTTTGTGGAAGTCTATCACGAACCTGTTGAGGCTGAGGTTGTTCAAGTCAAACTACATGAGAGAACGGTGTGAAAAATAAATATTTGTACTTTGTTGCAACCTTGTCGACCTGCTTATGTTGGACAGAAGGTGATTGGGGAGAAGATGTAGTGGTTGCAGTGTCCTGTTGTTCCACTTTTTAACATATTGTGAAGAATCTGAATTTTCTAGTATGAGATACTAGCTTGCAACACCTTTTAGGTGGAAAAAAACTCATAACTACCTCTGGTATTCTGTAGATATGACCCCCCAGAGAAACAATGGAACTGCGGGGTCGAGACTCATAAACAACATGGTGCTTCCACATATATGGTTGGCCCAAGAGAACATCATAGACATCTAGTGGGGAAACATCACATAATACCTCATCCTTGACGGTTTGGATGCCATATGACAATCGAAATTGTTGGCTGACACAAAGATCTCGTCCTTGGCGAAGCCACCCGATGTTGTATGGATGCGAGTGTGGTGTTGTCGACAATCCCAATTGTTTGATGACCTCTACTGAGATGAGGTTCTTATGGCTTCTGCTATCAACAATAAAATGCAGTAGGGTCCCCTTCACCCACATCTTTGAATGAGAAAGGTGCTCCCCCTCTTCAGGATCTGTTGGTTCTTTTGGTTGAATTGTTGCGGTCACGAAAATAGTAGTGGGGTCTGCATCAATGATCTGTCCTTTACCATTATTTTCAAAATCAGATTTCGAATCAAGGTTTGGCTCCTTGTCTTTGATCTCGGCCACCAATGACTATTTTGAGCAACATTCATTGGTGTTTTGCCAGGGGATTTTGTGGAAATCGCACCATTTTATGGTGTCCTTATTTGTCTTCCCACGACCCTTCTTTTCATGTGGCTTGGACTAGTTTTTGGGAGACTGTTTGTTAGGGACTTCTTTTTCATACTTTGGTTGTTGTGGATTTTCAAAACAAAAATCTAGTTTCTTCTGGTGCTTAAATTTCTGCTCGATTTTAGTAGCATATCGATAAGAAGCATCGAGTTATGAGATGTCCAGAAAATTCATTTCAGTTTGGATGCATCTATGTAGAGCACCACAGTATTTCAGAACCAAATGTCGTTCGAAGTCTTTGATATCTAGCTTGGTGTCGCAGTGTGGTCCATCTCATGTACTGGTCCTCATAGTTGCCAATAGGGTAATATTGTTCCTTTACCGCATCCAAAAAAAAATCCCAAGTGGGATCAACCCCATATATTTTAGACTCCTCTGTGGAACACTTCTCCCAATATGTTTCCCACCAATGTTTGACATGGGGGAGAGATTTAAGGAGTGCGAAGGTGATATTTTCTTTGTCGAAACATTTGTGAACAGAGAAATAGCCTTCTAGCAAATTTAACCATTTGTCTATGGCTTCTGCATCTATCTATCCTTCAAATACAGGAATATCAAATTAACTTGTACCTTGAAAGGTGAGGTGCCTCCAAAGTGGTTGCTTGATGAAGATGTGCTTGTTGCTATCGACAGGCGTTGAAGGATGTGGGAAAAATTCTCCATCATTTTGTCCCTTTGTTGCGTGAGAGCTTGCTCAAGCAACAGACTGATAGGATCATCTACTCCGTCGTTTTTCCTTTATTCTTCCATTGAGGGCTTCTTGGGTGTGCGAGAGATATTTTCATCAAGAGATACAAGATCGAGATCTAACTTGCTATACTCATACCTCGTTGGGGACATGCACTGAAAAAAATGACCAAGAACATCCTGCTCTGATACCATTGATCCAGATTATTTTCGGCACAAAATGAGAGCGGAGATATAATAAAGAAATGCATAGAGATATCATGTATATCCAATAATATAACTTAAATATATCATAAATGCAACCATAAACACAGATATACAGTAATACACGATTTCTATTAATGAAATAAATGTACAGAGACTGTAAAATACAGAGTGAAAGACTCGATAGAATGGTGGCAGCTTATTTCTGAGAAGAGATGTGACGACTACTCGCATTCACAAGAAGATGGTTAAAATGAGTCTCTGAAGGCATTTTTACAATAAATAGGAATTCCAAAAGTCCTAGAGATCCAAAAACCTAACCCTAGGAGATGAAGCACCAAAAGTCATGTGGGCCCCGTTTGGGTAAGTTAGTACAACAACTTCCCGGGGTTGTAACTTTTGCATACGATCTCTGTTTTAGGCATATGATATCTTGTTGGAAAGTTGTCATCGAGGATATTAATTTTGGGGGCTCAAGTATTCCTTAGGATTTAATTGAGAACATTGAGCTCTAAAAACCCTCATTTGGGCCCTCAAAATGGCCTAGAAAGTTAAAAACTGCTAAAAATAGTAAATTGCCAAATTTGTCAGAAAATTATTTTGAGCCAGTCGAAAAAGGTGGGTGGATGCTGATATCTACTTGGATCAATATTCCCTCCTTAGGAAGAAATGGTATCCATTGTGTTGAGTTCCAAGAGGAGAGGGAAAAGCGTTTGCTGAATCTGCATCTTGGTGAGCTACTTGCCTTGCTGGAGACGTCACACTGCTCAGTTTGTGGAATTCTGTCACGAACCGGTTGAGGCTGAGGCTGTTCAAAAAGTCAGGCTACATGAGGGGACGGTGTGCAGAAGGAATCTTTGCGCTTTGTTGCAACCTTGTCGACCTGCTTTTGTTGGACAGAAGATGCTTGGGGCAAAGTTTTAGTAGTTGCAGTGTCCTTTTGTTCCCCCTTTGAACAGATTGTGAAGAAGCTGAATTTGCAGTATGAGATACTACCTTGCAGCAATTTTTAGGTGGAACAATAGTCGAAACTACCTATGGAATTATGTAGAGATGACCCCCCAGAGAAACAATAAAACCGTGGGGTCAAGACTCATAAACAACATCACAGACAACAGACATCTAGTGGGGAAACATCACATAATACCTCATCCTTGAAGGGTTGGATGCGATATGACAATCGACATTGTTGGCTGACACAAATATCTCATCCTTGGTGAAGCCACCCGATGTTGTATGGCTGTGGGTGTGGTGTTGTCGACAATCCCAGTTGTTTGACGACCTCTACTGAGATGAGGTTCTTCTAGTGTCCACTATCAAAAATAAAATGCAGCGGGATCCCCTTCACCCACATCTATGAATGAAAAAGGTGCTCCACGTCTTCAATATCTATTGGTTCTTCTAGTTGAATTGCTACGGTCGCGACAATAGTAGTGGGGTCTGCATCATGATCTGTCCTTTACCAGTATTTTCAGAATCAGATTCTGAATCCGGGTTCGGCTCCTTGTCTTTGATCTCAGCCACCAATGACTATTTTGAGTGGCATTCATCGGTGTTGTGCCAGGGGATTTTGTGGAAATTGTTATCACTCCAAGAAACTCCTTAGGGTTGTAGGATAAGGATGCTTGGTAACTTAAGAAATCATGAATAATGAAAGTGTGGATCAATGGGATAACTGAGAATAGCTAATGAGAAGACAACTCACAATGCAATCGAGTGAAACAGTGATTTTAGGAATCAATGAACGGACATAGTAATATCAAAAGGTATGGAGAGAACTGATCTAGATAATCAAGTACAGCAGTGTGTAGGATCATACAAGCCAGCAAGAATTCCTTTAGTTCAAGTTTATGAGCTAAATAAGAATATGACATTTCTTAATAGCTGAGCTAAACTGAAATAAAGTATAGAACATGGAATAGATGAAGAAATATGTCATTAACAACAAAAGAAGACTGATTCTGTATTGAAAAATAAGTGTCTTAGTACAATAGCAAAAGAGTATCCAAAATTGAACCCCTAGACTCTTAGAAAAGCTAGGCATTTATATCCTTTTACAATCAGTTTCAGATCCTAAAACAATGGATCTGATATTCTAAAAATAGAAAGTCAAACTGATTTACAAAAGATAAGGAGAGATCCTCAAGATGAGGTCAACCTCTATCTTTTGGTCATCAAACATTGGTTGAAAGTTGATGAAGTGTAGATTATCCTTCCAAGGCTCTTTGATCTATTCCTTTGAAAGTGAAATTCGAATTTGATGATGTGTGCAAAAAATCCCTATTATTTTTCCCTTGAAAATCAACAAATCTAGTCAAAAAATTCCCTTTTGACTTTCATCTCCAAGAATGGTCTTCAGATTTTGGTTTGATAATTCATAACCAGCTTATTGAAGAAGGTTTCAAACCATTCAAACCCAAAAAATCCTAATTTGGGTGAAAATTTGACTATTTTGGCTGTGACAGGCTTTCACCAGCTAACTTACCCAAAAATCTGCTCCTTAGCTGTTGAAAGGCGGAGCTTTCAACAACTAACTAGTTATAATTCTGCCTTCTGCGCTGGTGAAAGCATAGATTTTTTCAAAATCAAATTTCCCGGTCATGGAGAGCCCGTTTTGCATGCTTAAATAGTCGATCAACATCTAAAACTCCTAATCTTTCCAATGGTGCTTTCAAATCTTCATTTGGAGTCCGGGAAGCTATTCAAATTTTCCCTACAAGATTAGTCATCATTCTTTCAAAAATGTCGATGCGTTTTTGGTTGCTAACATCTGGCTCCAACTGGGATGGATACCTCCCTGTGAGGTCTCCAAGAACTTAGCAGACCTTGTGCCTTTAGTATTGGGCCATGGAGTCATTCATCATTTTCAGTGGTTAATGAGCACACACAAGCTCGCCTAAACCACCGAAAACAGAAACTTACCCAAAAATCAAAACTTGATGAATCTCGATTACCTGCAAGAATTCAAAGACCTCAGGGCTTACTAGACAAAGCTCCTCTCTCTGTTTACAGCGCTCCCAATTCTCAGTATGAGGTCAACAGGAATATCCACTATGACTATCTTCCATGATTAGGAGAGACATAAGGATTTTCACCAATTGCATATTTCAGCCTTCCAGAAACACAATGAGGAAACCAAGTTGCACCACTACTAGCATTTACATAAGGTATAGAAGCAGGATCAACCTCACAAGTGATATATACAAAAACTTCTTTCAGCAATGCCTGCCATTGAGGTTCCAGAAAGGACATTGGAATTTCCTTCTTCCAAATCAAGTATGAGCAACAAATAAGATCTGAACTCTATATTTGATGGCGCTGTGGATTTGAACCAACACTCTCCAATTCTTGGCAGACCTGTAAAATTTGCTATAGATGCTTTCGAAAAGGGTATGGGAACAACCTATAAATGAGCATGATTGGCTGCCCTTGGATTCAAGCACCTTTCAAATACAATCATTGCATTTCCATGCTTCCTGAAATATCTTTTAAGAGCATGCTTAAACTTCTGTAATTCACTATCTGAATCTGAATGGACCCTTGGCTAGTGCGCAGTAAAAATTGTCCCCTACACTCACTATGAGATGAGTATCTAGACTAGGGATTGACAAGCAAAAACAACAAGGCTGATGTGTATTAGACACCGCATTTCTCCCTTTCTTTCCAGCATCAGGATCATGGCTAAATCTGTAGTCATCACCTTTGTCACATCTACCCTTCCTGACAAAATCAAAGCAGATGCCAGGAGGAAGCAAATCACTACTTCCACCTCCATCATCTGAGCTATGGCGAAACTTGCACTCTGCACCTCTTTCACATTTACCCTTGCTGATAAAATCAAAGCATGCCCCTTTTAAGAAGGGATTTTTATTATCTGTATCATGTCTAAACTTATAACTTTCACCCTATGAACAAGAATCAGAGGATAAAAACTGGAAACACAATCTTTTACCATCTTCAGTGCCTCCTCTTTGCCGCTTTTTGGAGACATCATATCGTCAATACTGGGCATCAGAAGCTTCAGGCCGTTTCTTTGTATCCTTTTCCCCAACAGATGGTTTCTCAACTTTAGATGGACAAGATGTTGAGTTTGAAGGCCTTGCAGAAATCTCAGATACAGACATCATTGATACAGGCGTGGGTGAAAATGCATGGATAAAATTTTCTTTCTTGTCATTACCAACAGCTTCAGATCCGAGGTTCAAGTTCTGCAACCAATTTCGATATCACATCATTGCCTCCTGACATATTCTCAATTCGTGGAGATGCTTCTGCTAAGTTAATGCCATTGAAAATTCCTTGTGGTCATTCATTAATCAGAAATAGATCAACAATGCTAGGTTCTTCAGCAAAAGCCCTCACTGCATCAATATCATCTTCAGAGTACACTCCTGCAGCTAACCCACCTGATGGACTTCTTCCTGCTAAGTAAACTGTAGATAGACAGTGGCGAGACACTTGTAAAGGGCATCGCAAAGACCCAGAACATCCCCGCAGAGAAGAATTCGAGGTGCCATCCTTTATTATTCTCCGCCCCCTCCCGATTGAAAGGATGAATCTGTTCATATGTGAAGATCGAGTCCGTCAAGAGACATGGTGCCAAGATTGAGAATGCCATGTAGATGACCAGAAGGATGACGGACCTGCAGTGCAAAGAAAACTCATCCCACTGAAGTCTTTGCTCCCGTAGCCCTTGAGGAAATTGGAAAACGAGACTCTTACAGTGCCAGCAAGCGTATCCCTGAGGCAACCCACGCAGTATATTTTTTTTTGTCATTCAAACCTCGCTGGTTGCAAATTAAGGTTGTCATTCAAACCTCGTTGGCCCAATATAGTGAAACTGTGACTTCTTCTACAAATTTCCCTTCGGTGAAGCAGGATTCTGCCTTTTCAAATATTCGACGCGAGTAGAATGCTCGTCGTCAGTCTGTATACTGAAATTGCTCAAAACTACTGCATATAATTACGCTCCTCACTGATTATATTTCACTGAAAGAGATCTCATAAACAAAATTCGGGTGACAACAAGAGAGAACGCCATCATCAGAGCAGAGGTTTCACTGCGGAGAAAACGTTCTTCCACTCTGAATATGGCTTACAGTCGATTGCGGTGAACGGCGTTGCGAAGTCATGCATGCCACATTTGTCGGATTGGCCTCCATGTCATTCCGCACCCATAGTTATCTAGATGATGAATTCGCTTTTCAAACTAGAGTTTCGCCTATTTGTAGCCATCTTGAATGGATCTGGAGATCTGATAGCACGTCTGGATGAGAGATTTACGGGCTGTTTGAGCTGCATGTCAAATTGTGTCCTACTACCAGTATGATTATCCTCCTTCAGCCTTTTGACAGGAATATTACCTCCATGCCTGCGCAAAGTGGCGATGATCGAACAGGTAAGCAACTACCTCTCTAAAATCTGTCTCTCCCACTCTGATGGTGACAAGCAAGGTGTTGATGAGGTTCTGTAGAGTCCTCTTGTTAGCAAAGTTGGGGAATGATTTCGTACTGCATTGAAGTCATGTTCTGGCACCACATCTCCAAATGTGAGGGCACTTCCTCAGTGCAAGCCTGCTTAGTTGGCAGGCATAAAGAAAGCTAGAGTTTCTTCTTGATTGTTTGTACTCTATCATCCCTGTCTACTTCTATGCCCAAAACATTCCCTATGTATGTCTACACAAATATCCGCCCAAGCCCCATTTCTTTTATGTACATACTAGGCACTTCACCATAAACTCTATTAGGAACTGGAACAGGTGCTTGAAGGTGCACTCGACTAGAGTTTGAAGACATTATTGCAGATATTACAACTGATGCACTGTATATAAATGATGGGCAACTGTGAATTGTGGATAAAAGTTGCTTGTGAAAAGATGAAATTGTGACTAGAGCTAGAAGAGCCATCTCATATGCAGTATTTCGGAGTTAAGGGATGTTGTTGGAAATATAAGGAATTAAAATTGATAACTTCCGATGCCGAGCA
This sequence comes from Picea engelmannii, assembly GCA_009831015.1. Lineage (NCBI taxonomy): Eukaryota > Viridiplantae > Streptophyta > Pinopsida > Pinales > Pinaceae > Picea > Picea engelmannii. The sequence continues at coordinate 274,566 of ML804197.1, read as the reverse complement.
AACTCAAACACCCATCTTTCCCACGCAGTGGCTGATCCATGAAATGATTTTGGGAATAGAGTTGTTGCTTGTGCATATTTCCCTATTGAAATTAAGAGATCAAGGTATGATAACCCTACCTCATCAAGAAATTCAATTGGGGCTTGTCCTGCTTCAATTTGCAGCTAATGCTTTGTCATGCTGGTTATGTTGAAGAAGCCATGCTATATAGTCATCTGCATTCCGAGGCTTCGCAATGATTACATCTTTAGGAGAAACAATATAATATAGCAGTTCATCTTCAGCAATCCACTGCATTCCTGCACTACTATGATGGTATGCCTTTTGGTAGCTAATGAACAATCATTTGTTCGCCCAAGCCACCAAAAGCTGTAACTTCAACAAAACTTCAAAAACTCAAAATTTTTCCTTACTTCATTTATATTGAGAAGATTTTGGCTGTTTTGACGATGTTCTAGTCTTTTTTACAGGTCTGGTTTTTTCTCTCTGCAAACCTGTAGCTTTCAAAAATGCTTTTTCTGCTTTCACCAGCTAACTCGCCTTATGATTCGCTGGTTAGCTGGTGAAAGCGTTTCCTTTCACCAGCTAATTGGTCGTAAAATTGCGTTGTGCACTGGTGAAAGCTCTGACTTAGCCCAAAATGAACTTTCACCTCCAAAACTGCAATTCCATCAAAACTCAATGCGTCTCTGCTTATTCAACAATAACTGAAAAAGATCTACGTGCTCATAAAGCGAGCTTATTTTCCTGTCTACTCCTACATCTAGCTAATAGAAGTATATTGATCAAGTAAAAGCATACTTCCAATACAGCCATGTCAGAAACTGATTTACAGGCATCATGCTAGATCTTGACCCAAAAAGTAATGAGAGCCATATCATGCAGAAAAGAGGTTTGAGAGAATGATAAAGATAATTTCCTACTGACACAAATATCTTAACATCCATGTTGTTGATAGAATCCAAAAAGTCAGCAATAGGGTCTTCAAAATCATAAAAGAATACCTCTTTGGACTGCTGTTCCAACTAACTATGTTGCAGCTGCTCTTCTTTTCCTTCACAAAACTCAGTGCCGAATGTAGACTGCTTGATCTCTGCTGGAAGAAAATACAAGCTGAATTTTTGATCTGAAACTTTCTGCTCCTCTTTACCATTACTTTCTTCATATGTAATGCAATCTTCCTTTGTTTGCAAATCTAAAAAATGTGGGCCGCCCATAACATATGATGCCTATTCAAATCTGGGATTTAGATCTTCACTGTTATTGGGATCAAGAGACCCATGACTAGTATCAATTACAGCATCAACACATTCTTGATCATGATTCTCATGTTCTAGCTGAATATTAGATAGTCCCTGTAAATATGGAAATTGTAGGCTATCCTCCTCATCCTCTGCAAATCTGAAACTGTCACTTGTTGTCTTGTTAATTTGCTCAATATCTTCAAGGTTTTCAGAGAGAAAAATCTGATCATTATGACAACGTACAACAATAGATGAATTTGATACAATGTCAAAAGCATTACTAAGATTATCATGGGGTGAATCACTGATCTCTTGATCATAATTAAGAGTATATTTTACAACAACATACTTTTCCAGAGCCTTTAATTCTTTAGTCAATAATTGAAATTCATGACAACATTGAGGATAGAGAAGATCAGATGGGAATATCCCTTTACAAAACACATGGAAGGCAGCATGAAAATCAGCCAAAGAGCTGATACTAGCAATAGGCAAAGATTGGTACCAACCATGAGCAATCCCTTCTAATGAAAAAAAAAAGAGTCGAATCTGAACATCCTCATGCACTACTTGCAACCAATGCATGTAGTCATGAAAGTCCAGCAAATGTTCAGCTGGCACTTCCCACTCTTCTCTTCGAAATCTGGGAAGATTGTTCTCCCATTCATCTCTAGTAGGTACTTGATTAGGGAAACCAACAATGCTTGAAAAATCACAGAACGCATACCTCTTGGCTAAGATCTTGTTCATATCATACCAGTGGAGTCGCCAACAGATTCATCCTTCATGGAGTCGCCAGATAGATGATGTATAACCTGATAATGTCTACTCCTTGTCTATCATCAAGAACTAGATCTGATTTGTCGTTCTCCCAGGAAGTTAAGCTTCTAAACTCGTCTCCCCGGCAACGACGCCATTTTGTTATCACTCCAAGAAACTCCTTAGGGTTGTAGGCTAAGGATGCTTGGTAACTTAAGAAATCATGAATAATGAAAGTGTGGATCGATGGGATAACTAAGAATAGCTAATGAGAAGACAACTCACAATGCAATCGAATGAAATAGTGCTTTTAGGAATCAATGAATAGACAGAGTAATATCAAAAGGTATGGAGAGAACTGATCTAGATAATCAAGTACAACAGTGTGTAGGATCATACAAGCCAGCAAGAATTCCTTTAGTTCAAGTTTATGAGCTAAATAAGAAGATGACAATTCTTAATAGCTGAGCTAAACTGAAATAAAGTACAGAACATGGAATAGATGAAGAAATATGTCATTAACAACAAAAGAAGACTGATTCTGTATTGAAAAATAAGTGTCTTAGTACAATAGCAAAAGAGTATCCAAAATTGAACCCCTAGACTCTTAGAAAAGCTAGGCATTTATAGCCTTTTACAATCAGTTTCAAATCCTAAAACAATGGATCTGATAGTCTAAAAATAGAAAGTCAAAACTGATTAACAAAAGATAAGGAGAGATCCTCAACATGAGGTCAACCTCTATCTTTTGGTCTTCAAACATTGGTTGAAAGTTGATGAAGTGTAGCTTAGCCTTCCAAGGCTCTTTGATCTGTTCCTTTGAAAGTGGAATTTGAATTTGATGATGTGTGCCAAAAATCCCTATCATTTTGCCCTTGAAAATCACCAAATCTAGTCAAAAAATTCCCTTTTGACTTTCATCTCCAAGAATGGTCTTCAAATTTTGGTTTGATAATTCATAACCAGCTTATTGAAGAAGGTTTCAAACCATTCAAACCCAAAAAATCCTGATCTGGGCAAAAATTTGACTATCCTAGCCGTGACAGGCTTTCACCAGCTAACTTACCTGAAAATCTGCTCCTTAGCTGTTGAAAGGCGGAGCTTTCAACAACTAACTAGTTATAATTCTACCTTCTGCGCTGGTGAAAGTGCAGAGTTTTTCAAAATCAAATTTCTCGGTCATGGAGAGCCTGTTTTGCATGCTTAAATAGTCGATCGACATCTACAAATCCTAAGATTTCCAATGGTGCTTTCAAATCTGCATTTTCCATCTAGGAAGCTGTTCAAATTTTCCCTACAAGATTAGACATCATTCTTTCAAAAATGTCGGTGCGTTTTTGGTCGCTAACAGAAATCACACCATTTTTCGATGTACTTATTTGTCTTCATGTGACCCTTCTTTTCATTTGGCTTGGAGTAGTTTTCGGGAGACTATTTGTTATGGGAATTTTTTTATACTTTGGTTTTTGTGGATTTGTAGAACCAAAATCTCGTTTGTTCTTGTGCTTAAATTTTTGCTTGATTTTAGTAGCATATCGATCGGCAACACTGAGTGATGAGATGTCCAGAAAATCCATTTCAGTTTGGATGTATCTGTGTAGAGCCCCATGGTATTTCAGAACCAAATTTCATTCGAATTCTTTGATACCTAGCATGGTGCGCAAGGTCTGGAAGGTATTGGTGAACTCTAGAACTACTTGGCCCCTCTCTTGCCGCAATGTGGTCCATCTCATGTACTAGTCCTCATAGTTTCCAATAGGGTAATATTGTTCCTTTATCGCATCCACAAAAAAATCCCAAGTGGGATTGGCCCCATATATTTCAGCCTCCTCTGTGGAACTCTGCTCCCAGTAAGTTTCCCACCAATGTTTGACATGGGGGAGAGCTTTAAGGAGTGCACAAATGATCTTTTCTTTGTCGGAAAATTTGTGAACAGAGAAATAACCTTCGAGCAGATTTAACCATTTGTCTATGGCTTATGCATCTATCTGTCCTTCAAATACAGGAATATCAAAATTAACTTGTACCTTGAAAGGAGAGGTTCCTTCAAAGTGGTCACTTGATGAAGATGTGTCTGTTGCTATCAGCAGGCGTTGAAGTATGTAGGAAAAATTCTCCATCATTTCATCCCTCTGTCGCATGAGGGCTTGCTCAAGCACCAGACTGATATGATCGTCTGTTTCGTCATTTTTCTTTTCTTCTTCCATTGAGGGTTTCTTGGGTGTGTGAGAAAGATTGTCCTTAAGAGATACAAGCTCAAGACCTAACTTTCTATAGTCATACCTCTTCAGGGACATCCACTGAAAAAATGACCAAGAACAGCCTGCTCTGATACCACTGATCAGGATTATTTTCGGCACGAAATGAGAGTGGAGATATAATAAAGAAATGTACAGAGATATCACGTATATCCAATAATATAACAAAAATATTTCAGATATCCATAAAAATAGATATACCATAATACATGATTTCTATTAATGAAATAAACGTACAGAGACTGTAAAATACAGAGTGAAAGACTCGATAGAATGGTGGCAGCTTATTTCTGAGAAGAGATGTGACGTCTACTCGCATTCGCAAGAAGATGACTACAATGAGGCTCTGAAGGCATTTTTACAATAAACAGAAATTCCAAAAGTCCTAGACATCCAAAAACCTAACCCTAGGAGATGAAGCGCCAAAAGTCATGTGGGCCCCGTTTGAGTAAGTTAGTACATCAACTTCCCGGGGTCATAACTTTTGCATATGATCTTCGTTTTAGGCGTATGATAGATCGTTGGAAAGGTATCCCTTAGGAGATTCATTTGGGGGGATTAATAATGATTTCAACTATCATTGAGAACCTATATCTTGAAAAACCTTCATTTGGGCCCTAAAAATGGCCCCAGAAGTTAAAAAATGCTAAAAATAGTAAATTGCCAAATTTGCCAGAAAACTGTTTTGAGCCAATCGGAAAAGGTGGATGGCCACTGATATCCACTTGGATCAATCCTCCCTCCTTAGGAAGAAATGGAATATATTTCATTGAGTTCCCAGGGGAGAGGGAAAAGCATTTGTTGAATCTGCATCTTAGTGAGTTGCCTGCCTTGTTGTAGACGTCGCGCTACTCAGTTTGTGGAAGTTTGTCATGAACCTATTGATGCTAGGGCTGTTCAACAAGTTGGGCTACATGATAGGATGGTGTATAGAAGGAATACTTGTGCTTTTCTGCAACCTTGTCGACTTGCTTCTATTGGACAAAAGGTGCTTGGGGCGAAGCTCTAGTGGTTGCAGTGTCCTTTTGTTCCCCTTTTGAGCAGATTATGAAGAAGTTGAATTTTGTAGTATGAGATACTACCTTGCGGAATTTTTTAGGTGGACCAATAGTCAGAACTACCTCTGGTATTCTGTAGAGATGACCCCCCAGAGAAACAATGACACTGCAAGGTCGAGACTCATAAACAACGTGGTGCTTCCACATATATGGTTGGCCCAAGAGAACATCACAGACATATAGTGGGGAAACATCACATAATACCTCATCATTGAAGGGTTGGATTCCATATGACAATCGACATTGCTGGCTAACACGAAGATCTCGTCCTTGGCGAAGCCACCTGATGTTGTATGGCTCAGGGTGTGGTGTTGTCGACAATCCCAACTATTTGACGACCTCTGTTGAGATGAGGTTCTTCTAGCTTTCGCTATCAACAATAAAATGCAGTGGGGTCCCCTTCACCCACATCTGTGAATGAAAAAGGTGTTCCCCCTCTTGATGATCTGTTGGTTCTTCTGGTTGAATTGTTGCAGTCACAGTAATAGCAGTGGGATCTGCATCAATGATCTATCTTTTACCAGTATTTTTAGAATCAGATTCAGAATCAGGGTTTGGCTACTTGTCTTTGATCTTGAACACCAATGACTATTTTGAGTGACATTCATCGGTGTTGTGCCAGGGGAGTTTGTGGAAATCGCACCATTTTTGGGTGACCTTATTTGTCTTCCCGTGACTCTTCTTTTCATGTGGCTTGGACTAGTTTTCGGGAGATTGTTTCCTAGGGACCTCTTTTTCATACTTTGGTTGTTGCAGATTTGCAGAACCAAAATCCCGTTTGTTCTGGTGCTCAAATTTCTTCTCGATTTTAGCAGCATATTGACAGGCAACACCGAGTGATGAGATGTCCAGAAAATCCATTTCAGTTTGGATGTATATGTGTAGAGCCCCACGGTATTTTAGAACCAAATGTCATTCGGAGTCTTTGATACCTATCTTGGTGCGCATGGTGTGGAAGGTATTGGTGAACTCCAAAACTGCTTGGCCCCTCTCTTGCCGCAGTGTGGTCCATCTCATCTACTAGTCCTCATAGTTGCCAATAGGGTAATATTGTTCCTTTACCGCATCCACAAAAAAATGGCATGTCAGATCGACCCCATATATTTTAGACTCCTCTGTGGAACTCTGCTCCCAATAAGTTTCCCACCAATGTTTGACATGTGGGAGAGATTTAAGGAGTGCGAAGGTAATCTTTTCTTTGTTGGAAAATTTATGAATAGAGAAATAACCTTCAAGCAGATTTAACCATTTGTCTATGGCTTATGCATCTATCTATCCTTCAAATAGATGAATATCAAAATTAACTTGTACCTTGAGAGGCGAGGTTTCTCCAAAGTGGCCGCTTGATGAAGATGTGCCTGTTGCTATCGGTAGGCATTGAAGGATGTGGGAAAAATTCTCCATCATTTCGTCCATCTGTCGTGTGAGAGCTTGCTCAAGAACCAGACTGATAGGATAGTATTCTCTGTAGTTTTTCTTTTATTCTTCCATTGAGGGTTTCTTGAGTTCATACCTTGTTGGGGACATGCACTGAAAAAAACAACCAAGAACAACCTGCTTTGATACCACTGATACGGATTATTTTCGGCACAAAATGAGAGCGGAGATATAATAAAGAAATGCACAGAGATATTGCATATATCCAATAATATGATAGAAATATATCAGAGATGCAACCATAAACACAGATATACAATAATACACGATTTCTATTAATGAAATAAATGTACAAAGACTATAAAATACAGAGTGAAAGACTCGATAGAATGGTGGAAACTTATCTCTAGGAAGAGATGTGACGGCTACTCGCATTCACAAGAAGATGATTACAATGAGGCTCTGAAGGAATTTTTACAATAAACATGAATGCCAAATGTCCTAGACATTCAAAAACCTAACCCTAGGAGATGAAGCGCCAAAAGTCATGTGGGCCCTGTTTGGGTAAGTTAGTACAAAAACTTCTCGGGGTCGTAACTTTTGCATACGATCTTCGTTTTAGGTGTATGATAGCTTGTTGGAAAGGTATCATTGAAGAGATTCATTTTTGGGGATAAATCATGCCTTCAACTATCACCAAAAACCTTGATCTCGAAAAACCTTCATTTGGGCCCTCAAAATGACCTCGGAAGTTAAAAACTGCTAAAAATAGTAAATTGCCAAATTTGCCAGAAAATTGTTTTGAGCCAGTTGGAAAAGGTGGGTGGCCACTGATATCCACCTAGATCAATCCTCCCTCCTTAGGAAGCAATTTTCTCCATTTATTTGAGTTCCCGAGAGAGGGGGAAAAGTGTTTATTGAATCTACATCTTGGTGAGCTGCTTACCTTGCTGGAGATGTCACACTGCTTAGTTTGTGGAAGTTTGTCACGAACCTGTTGAGGATGTGGCTATTCAAAAAGTCGAGCTACATGAGAGGATGGTGTGCAGAAGGAATATTTTCTCTTTTCTGTAACCTTATCAACCTGCTTTTGTTGGACATAAGGTGCTTGGGGCGAAGCTGTAGTGGTTGCAGTGTCCTTCTGTTCTCCTTTTGAACATATTGTGAAGAAGCTAAATTTTGCAGTATGAGATACTACCTTGTGGAAATTTTTAGGTGGATTAGTAGTCGGAACTACCTATGGTATTCTGTAGAGATGACCCCCCAGAGAAACAATGACACTGCGGGGTCGAGACTCATAAACAACGTGGCACTTCCACATATATGGTTGGCCCAAGAGAACATCACAGACATATAGTGGGGAAACATCACATAATACCTCATCCTTGAAGGGTTGGATGCCATATGATAATCGACATTGTTGGCTAACACGAAGATCTCGTCCTTGGTGAAGCCACCCGATGTTGTATGGTTGCGGGAGTGGTGTTTTCGACAATCCCAACTGTTTGATGACCTCTGTTGAGATGAGGTTCTTATGGCTTCCGCTATCAATAATAAAATGCATCAGGGTCCTCTTCACCCACATCTGTGAATGAAAAAGGTGCTCCCCCTCTTCAGGATCAGTTGGTTCTTCTGGTTGAATTGTTGCGGTCGCGACAATAGCAGTGGGGTCTGCGTCAATGATCTGTCCTTTACCAATATTTTCATAATTAGATTCAGAATCAGGGTTCAGCTCATTGTCTTTGATCTCAGACACAAATGACTATTTTGAGCTACATTCATCAGTGTTGTGCCAGGGGCCTTTGTGGAATTTGCACCATTTTTCGGTGTCCTTCTTTGTCTTCCCGTGACCCTTCTTTTCATGTGGCTTGGACTGGTTTTTGAGAGACTATTTGTTAGGGACCTCTTTGTCATACTTTTAATGTTGCATATTTGCAGAACCAAAATATCATTTGTTCTGGTGCTTAAATTTCTGCTCGATTTTAGCAGCATATCGATAGGCAACACCGAGTGATGAAATGTCCAGAAAATCCATTTCATTTTGGGTGTATCTATGTAGAGCCCCACGGTATTTCAGAACCATATTTCGTTCAGAGTCTTTTATACCTAGCTTGGTGTGCAAGGTGTGGAAGGTATTGGTGAAATATGGAACTACTTGGCCCCTCTCTTGCCGCAGTGTGGTCCATCTCATGTACTGGTCCTCATAGTTTCCAATAGGGTAATATTGTGAACAGAGAAATAACCTTCTAGTAGATTTAACCATTTGTCTATGGCTTCTACATCTGTCTATCCTTCAAATACAGGAATATCAAAATTAACTTGTACCTTGAAAGGTGAGGTGCCTCCAAAGTGGCCGCTTGATGAAGTTGTGTCTGTTGCTATCTGCAGACATTGAAGGATGTGGGAAAAATTCTCCATCATTTCATCCCTCTATCGCGTGAGATCTTTCTCAAGCAACACATTGACATGATTGTTTGCTCCGTCGTTTTTATTTTCTTTTTCCATTGAGGGTTTATTGGATGTGAGAGAATGATTTTCCTCAAGAGAGACAAGCTCGAGACCCAACTTTCTATACTCATACCTCGTCAGGGACATGCACTGAAAAAAATGACCAAGAACAGCCTGCTCTGATACCACTGATCCGGATTATTTTCGGCACAAAATGAAAGTGGAGATATAATAAACAATTGCACAGAGATATCATGTATATCCAATAATATAATAGAAATATATCAGATATGCAACCATAAACATAGATATATAGTAATAAATGATTTCTACTAATGAAATAAATGTACAGAGACTGTAAAATACAGAGTGAAAGACTCGATAGAATGGTGGCAACTTATGTCTAAGAACAGATGTGACGGCTACTCATATTCATAAGAAGATGATTACATTGAGGCTCTAAAGGCCTTTTTACAATAAACAGGAAAACCAAAATTCCTAGACATCCAAAAACCTAACCCTAGGAGATGAAGCGCCAAAAGTCATGTGGGCCCCGTTTGGGTAAGTTAGTACATCAACTTCCCGGGGTCGTAACTTTTGCATACGATCTTCGTTTTAGGCATATGATAGCTTGTTTGAAAGGTATCATAGAGGAGATTCATTTTGGGGGCTCAATAATTATATCAAATTTAATTAAGAACCTCCATCTAGAAAAACCTTCATTTTGACCCTCAAAATGGCCCCGGAAGTTAAAAACTGCTAAAAATAGTAAATTGCCAAATTTGTCAGAAAACTGTTTTGAGCCAGTAGGAAAAGGTGGGTGGCCAAAAATATCCACCTAGATCAATCCACCCTCCTTAGTAATAAATGGTCTCCATTACATTGAGTTCCCATGGGAGAGGGAAAAGAGTTTGTTGAATCTGCATCTTGGTGAGCTGCTTGCCTTGCTGGAGATGTCACGCTGCTCAATTTGTGGAAGTCTGTCACGAACTTGTTGAGGCTAAGGCTATTCAAAAAGTTAGGCTACATGAGAGAATGGTGTGCAGAAGGAATGTTTTCACTTTGCTGCAACCTTGTCGACCTGCTTTTGTTGGACAAAAGGTGCTTGGGGCGAAGCTGTAGTGGTTGCAGTGTCCTTTTGTTCCCCTTTTGAACAGATTGTGAAGAAGCTAAATTTTGCAGTATGAGATACTACCTTGCAGCATGTTTTAGGTGGAACAGTAGTCATAACTACCTCTGGTATTCTATAGAGATGACCCCCCAAAGAAACAATGACACTGCGGGGTCGAGACTCATAAACAGCGTGGCGCTTCCACATATATGGTTGGCCCAAGAGAACATCACAGACATCTAGGGGGGAAACATTAGATAATACCTCATCCTTGAAGAGTTGGATTCCATATGACAATCGAAATTGTTGGCTAACACGAAGATGTCATCCTTGGCGAAGCCACCCGATGTTGTATGGATGCGGGTGTGGTGTTGTCAACAATCCCAACTATTTGACGAACTTTGCTAAGATGAGGTTCTTCTGGCTTCCTCTATCAACAATAAAATGCATCGGGTTCCCCTTCACCCACATCTGTGAATGAAAAAGGTGCTCCCCCTCTTCAAGATCTATTGGTTCTTCTGGTTGAATTGTTGTGGTCGCAACAATAACAATGGGGTCTGCATCAATCATATGTCATTTACCAGTATTTTCATAATCAGATTCTGAATCAAGGTTCGGCTCCTTGTCTTTGATCTTGGCCACCAATGACTATTTTGAGCGACATTCATCGGTGTTGTGATGGGGGATTTTGTGGAAATCGTACCATTTTTTGGTGTCCTTCTTTGTCTTCCCGTGACCCTTCTTTTCATGTGGCTTGGAGTGGTTTTCAGGAGACTATTTGTTAGGGGCGTATTTTTCATACTTTGGTTGTTGAATATTTGAAGAACCAAAATCCTGTTTGTTCTGGTGCTTAAATTTCTGCTCAATTTTAGCAGCATATCGATAGGAAGCACCGAGTGATGATATGTCCATAAAATACATTTCAGTTTGGATGTATCTGTGTAGAGCCCCATGGTATTTCAGAACCAAATGTCATTCAGAGTCTTTAAAACCCAGCTTGGCGCTCAAGGTATGGAAGATATTGGTGAAATCTGGAACTTCTTGGCCCCTTTCTTGCCATAGTGTGGTTCATCTCATGTATTGGTCCTCATAGTTTCCAATAGGGTAATATTGTTCCTTTATCGCATCCACAAAAAAATACCAAGTGGGATCGACCCCATATATTTCAGAATCCTGTGTGGAACTCTTCTCCCAATAAGTTTCCCACCAATGTTTGACATGGGGGAGAGATTTAAGCAGTGCGAAGGTGATCTTTTCTTTGTCAAAAAATTTGTGAACAAAGAAATAACCTTCTAGAAGATTTAACCATTTGTTTATGGCTTCTACATATATCTGTCCTTCAAATACAGGAATATCAAAATTAACTTGAACCTTGAAAGGTGAGGTTCCTCCAAAGTGTACTCTTGATGAAGATGCACCTGTTACTATTGATAGACGTTGAAGGATGTGGGAAAAATTCTCCATCATTTCGTCCCTCTGTCGCGTGAGAGCTTGCTCAAGCAACAGACTGATAGGATTGTCTACTCTGTCGTTTTTATTTTCTTCTGCCATTGATGATTTCTTGGTTGTGTGAGAGAGATTTTCCTTAAGAGAGACAATCTTGAGACCCAACTTTCTATACTCATACCTCATCGGGGACATGCACTGAAAAAAAGGACCAAGAACAGCCTGCTCTGATACCACTGATCCGGATTATTTTCGGCACGAAATGAGAGCAGAGATATAATAAACAAATGCATAGAGATATCACATATATCCAATAATATAACATAAATATATCATATATGCAACCATAAACACAGATATATAGTAATACACGATTTCTATTAATGAAATAAATGTACACAGACTGTAAAATACAGAGTGAAAGACTCGATAGAATGGTGGCATCTTATCTCTGAGAAGAGATGTGATGGATACTAACATTCACAAGAATATGATTACAATGAGGCTCTGAAGGAATTTTTACAATAAACATAAATGCCAAAATTCCTAGACATCCAAAAACCTAACCCTAGGATATGAAGCACCAAAAGTCATCTAGGCCCCATTTGGGTAAGTTAGTACATCAACTTCCCAGGGTTGTAACTTTTGCATACGATTTCCATTTTAGGTGTATGATAGCTCATTGGAAAGGTATCACCGAGGAGATTAATTTTGGGGGATCAATCATGCCTTTGGCTATAATTGAGAAACTCGATCACCAAAAACCTTCATTTGGGCCCTCAAAATAGCCCTGGAAGTTAAAAACTGCTAAAAATAGTAAATTGTCAAATTTGCCAGAAAAATGTTTTGGGATAGTCAGAAAAGGTGGGTGGCCACTGATATCCACTTGGATAAATCCTCCCTCCTTAGGAAGAAATGGTATCCATTGCGTTGATTTCTCGGGCGAGAGGGAAAAGGGTTTGCTAAATTTGCATCTTGGTGAGCTGCTTGCCTTGCTGGAGACGTTGCGCTGCTCAATTTGTGGAAGTTTTTTACGAACCTGTTGAGGCTGGGGAAATTCAAAAAGTTGGGATACATGAGAGGACGGTGTGCAGAAGGAATCTTTTCTCTTTGTTGCAACCTTGTCGGGCTGCTTCTAATGGACAGAAGGTGTTTGGGGCGAAGTTGTAGTTGTTGTAGTGTCCTTTTGTTCTCCTTTTGAATAGATTGTGAAGAAGCTAAATTTTGTAGTATGAGATACTACCTTGTGACACTTTTTAGGTGGAACAACAGTTGGAACTACCTATGGTATTTTGTAGAGATGACCCCCCAGAGAAACAATGACACTATGGCGTCGAGACTCATAAACAGCATGGCGCTTTCACATATATGGTTGGCCCAAGAGAGCATCACAAACATATAGTGGGGAAGCATCACATAATACCTCATCATTGAAGGGTTGGATGCCATATGAAAATCAACATTGTTGGTTGACACGAAGATCTCATCCTTGGCAAAGCCACCCAATGTTGTATGGCTGTGGGTGTGGTGTTTTCGACAATCCAAATTGTTTGACGACCTCTACTGAGATGAGGTTCTTCTGGATTCCACTATCAACGATAAAATGCAGCGGGGTCCCCTTCACCCACATCTATGAATGAAAAAAGTGCTCACCCTCTTAGGGATCTGTTGGTTCTTCTGGTTGAATTGTTGCGGTCACGAAAATAGCAGTGGGGTCTGCATCAATGATCGATCCTTTATCATTATTTTCAGAATCAGATTTTGAATCAGGGTTCGTCTCCTTTTCTTTGATCTCGGCCACCAATGACTCTTTTTAGTGACATTCATCAGTGTTGTGCTAGGGGATTTTGTGGAAATCGCACCATTTTTCGGTGTCCTTCTTTGTCTTCCCTTGACCCTTCTTTTCATGTGTCTTGGAATGGTTTTCAAGAGACTGTTTGTTAAGGACGTCTTTGTCATACTTTGGTTGTTGCGGATTTGAAGAACCAAAATCCCGTTTTTTCTTGTGCTTAAATTTCTGCTCGCTTTTAGCAGCATATCGATAGGCAGCACCAAGTGATGAGATGTCCAGAAAATCCATTTTAGTTTGGATGTATCTGTGTAGATCCCCACGGTATTTTAGACCCAAATGTCATTCAGAGTCTTTGATACCTACCTTGGTGCACAAGGTATGGAAGGTATTGGTGAACTCTGGAACTTCTTGGCCCCTCTCTTGCCGCAGCATGGTCCATCTCATGTACTGGTCCTCATAGTTTTTGATAGGGTAATATTGTTCCTTTACTGCATCCACAAAAAAATTCTAAGTGGGATTGGCCCCATATATTTCAGACTCCTCTATGGAAATTTGCTCCCAATATATTTCCCACCAATGTTTGACACGGGGGAGAGATTTAATGAGTGTGAAGGTGATCATTTCTTTGTCGGAAAATTTGTGAACAGAGAAATAACCTTCTAGCAGATTTAACCATTTGTCTATGGCTTCTGCATCTATCTATGCCTCAAATACAGGAATATTAAAATTAACTTGAACCTTGAAAGGTGAGGTGCTTCCAAAGTGGTCACTTGATGAAGATTCACCTGTTTCTATCGGTAGCGGTTGAAGGATGTGGGAAAAAGTCTCCATCATTTCATCCCTCTGTCGCATGAGAGCTTGCTCAAGAAACAGATTGATAGGATCATCTTCTCTATCGTTTTTCTTTTCTTATGCCATTGAGGGTTTCTTGGGTGTCTGAGAGCTATTGTCCTCAAGAGAGACAATCTCGATACCCAACTTTCTATAATCATACCTCGTTGGGGACATGCACTAAAAAAAAAGACAAAGAACAACCTGCTCTGATACCACTGATCCAGATTATTTTCGACACGAAATGAGAGAAGAGATATAGTAAATAAATGCATAGAGATGTCATGTATATCCAATAATATAATAGAAATATATCATAGATGCAACCATAAACATAGATATATAGTAATACACGATTTCTATTAATGAAATAAATGTACAGAGACTGTAAAATACATAGTGAAAGACTTGATAGAATGGTGGCAGCTTATCTCTGAGAAGAGATGTGACGGCTACTTGAATTCGCAAGAAGATGATTACAATGAGGCTCTAAAGGCATTTTTACAATAAACATGAATGCCAAAAGTCCTAGACATCCAAAAACCTAACCCTAGGAGATGAAGCGCCAAAAGTCATGTGAGCTCAGTTTGGGTAAGTTAGTACATCAACTTCTCGGGGTCATAACTTTTGCATGCGATCTTCATTTTAGGCGTATGATAGATTGTTGGAAAGGTATCATTGAGGATATTCATTTTGGGGTCTCAATCATTCCTTTGGTTATCATTGAAAACCTAGATCTTGAAAAACCTTCATTTGGGCCCTCAAAATGGCCCCGGAAGTTAAAAACTGCTAAAAATAGTAAATTGCCAAATTTTCCACAAAACTGTTTTGAGCTAGTTAGAAAAGGTGGGTGGCCACCGATATCCACCTATATCAATTCTCCCTCCTTAGGAAGAAATGGTATCCATTGCGTTGAGATATCGGGGGATAGGGAAAAGCGTTTGCTGAATCTGCATCTTTTTGGGCTGCTTGCCTTGCTGGAGACGTCACGCTGCTCAGCTTGTGGAAGTTTGTCATGAACCTGTTGAGGATAAGGTTGTTCAACAAGTCTGGCTACATGAGAGGTAGGTGTGTAGAATAAATATTTGTGCTTTGTTGCAACCCTGTCGACCTGCCTCTGTTGGACATAAGTTGCTTGGGACGAAGCTGTAGTGGTTGCAGTGTCCTTAGGTTCGCCTTTTGAATAGATTGTGAAGAAACTGAATTTTGCAGTATGAGATACTACCTTGCGACACTTTTTAGGTGGAACAGTAGTCGAAAATACCTCTGGTATTCTCTAGAGATGAACCCCCAGAGAAACAATGACACTGCGGGGTCGAGACTCATAAACAACGTGGAACTTCCACATATATGGTTGGCCTGAGAGAACATCACAGACATCTAGTTGGGAAAAATCACATAATACCTCATCCTTGAAGGGTTGGATGGAATATGACAATCGACATTGCTGGCTGACACGAAGATCTTGTCCTTGGTGAAGGGACCCGATGTTGTATGGTTGCGGGTGTGGTGTTGTTGACAATCCCAATTGTTTGAAGACCTCTGCTGAGATGAGGTTCTTCTAGCTTCCACTATCAACAATAAAATGCAGCGGGGTCCCCTTCACCCACATATGTGAACGAAAAAGGCACTCCCCCTCTCCAGGATCTATTGGTTCTTCTGGTTGAATTGTTGCGGTTGCGATAATAGCAATGGGGTCTGTGTCAATGATCTGTCCTTTACCAGTATTTTCAGAATCAGATTCTGAATCAAGGTTCGGTTCCTTGTCTTTGATCTCAGACACCAATGAATGTTTTGAGTGACATTCATCGGTGTTGTGCCAATGGATTTTTTGGAAATCACACCATTTTCCGGCGTCCTTCTTTGTCTTCCCTTGACCCTTCTTTTCATGTGGCTTGGACTAGTTTTTGGGAGACTGTTTGTTAGGGACGTCTTTGTCATACTTTGGTTGGTGCATATTTGCAGAACCAAAATCTTGTTTGTTCTGGTGCTTAAATTTCTGCACAATTTTAGCAGCATATCGATAGGCAACATTGAGTGATGAGATGTCCAGAAAATCCATTTCAGTTTGGATGTATCTGTGTAGAGCCCCACAGTATTTCAAAACCAAATGTCATTCGGAGTATTTGATACCCATCTTGGTGCACAAGGTATGGAAGGTATTGGTGAAATCTGAAACTTCTTGGCCCCTCTCTTGCCACAGTGTGTTCCATCCCATGTTCTGGTCCACATAGTTTCCAATAGGGTAGTATTGTTCCTTTACCACATCCGCAAACAAATCCCAAGTGGGATCGGCCCCATATATTTCAAACTCCTCTATGGAACTCTTCTCCCAATAAGTTTCTCACCAATGTTTAACATGGGGGAGATCTTTAAAGAGTGCGAAGGTGATCTTTTCTTTGTCGAAAAATTTGTGAATAGAGAAATAACCTTCTAGAAGATTTAACCATTTGTCTATGGCTTATGCATCTATCTGCCCTTCAAATACACGAATATCAAAATTAAATTGTGCCTTGAAAGCCGATGTGTCTCCAAAGTTCCCACTTGATGAATATGCACCTGTTGCTATCATCAGGCGTTGAAGGATGTGGGAAAAAATCCCCATCATTTCGTCCCTCTGTCGTGTGAGAGCTTGCTCAAGTAACAGACTGATAGGATCGTCTTCTCCATTGTTTTTATTTTCTTCTAGCATTGAGGGTTTCTTGGGTGTGCAAGAGTTATTTTCCTCAAGAGAGACAAGCTCGATACCCAACTTGCTATACTCAAACCTTGTCGAGGACATGCACTAAAAAAAATGACCAAGAACAACCTGCTCTGATACCATTGATCTGGATTATTTTTGGCACGAAATGAGAGCAGAGACATAATAAAGAAATGCACAAATATATCACGTATATCCAATAATATAACATAAATATATCAGAGATGCAACCATAAACACGGATATATAGTAATACATGATTTCTATTAATGAAATAAATGTACAGAGACTGTAAAATACAGAGTGAAAGACTCGATAGAATGGTGGCAGCTTATCTCTGAGAAGAGATGTGATGGCTACTCACATTCACAAAAAGATGATTAAAATGAGGCTCTGAAGGCCTTTTTACAATAAAAAAGAATGTCAAAAGTCCTAGAAATCCAAAAACCTAACCCTAGGAGATGAAGCTTCAAAAGTCATGTGGGCCCCGTTTGGGTAAGTTAGTACATCAACTTCCCGGGGTCGTAACTTTTGCATACAATATTCGTTTTAGGCGTATGATAGCTTGTTGGAAAGGTATCATCGAGGAGATTCATTTTGGGTTCTCAATCATTCCTTTTCCTATAATTGAGAACCTTGATCTAAAAAAACCTTCATTTGGGCTCTCAAAATGGCCCCGGAAGTTAAAAACTGCTAAAAATAGTAAATTGCCAAATTTGTCAGAAAACTTATTTGAGCCAGTAGAAAAAGGTTGGTGGCCATCGATATCCACCTGGATCAATCCTCCCTCCTTAGGAATAAATAGTCTCCATTGCGTTGAGTTCCTGGGGGAGAGGGAAAAGCATTTACTGAATCTACATCTTGGTGAGTTGCTTGCCTTGCTAGAGACGTCACGCTGCTCAGTTTTTTGAAGTCTGTCACGAACCTGTTGAGACTGAGGTTGTTGAACAAGTAAGGCTACATCATAGGATGGTGTGCAAAAGGAATCTTTACATTTTTCTGCAACCTTGTCGACCTACTTTTGTTGGACAAAAGGTTCTTGGGGTGAAGCTGTAGTGGTTGCAGTGTCCTTCTCTTTCCCTTTTGAATAGATTGTGAAGAAGATGAATTTTGCAGTATGAGATACTACCTTGTGACAATTTTGAGGTGGAGCAGTAGTCAAAACTACCTTTGGTATTCTGTAGAGATGACTCCCCAGAGAAACAATGAAACTGTGGGGTTGAGACTCATAAACAGCGTGGTGCTTCCACATATATGGTTGGCCTAAGAGAACATCACAGACATCTAGTGGGGAAACATCACCTAATACGTCATTATTGAAGGATTAGATGCCATATTACAATCGACATTGCTGGCTGACATGAAGATCTCATCCTTGGCGAAGTCACCCGATGTTGTATGGTTGCGGGTGTGGTGTTTTTGACAATCCCAACTATTTGACAACCTCTACTGAGATGAGGTTATTCTGGCTTCCTCTATCAACAATAAAATGCAATAGGGTCCCCTTCACCCACATCTATGAATGAAAAATGTGCTCCCCCTCTTAAGGATCTGTTGGTTCTTCTGGTTGAATTGTTGTGGTTGCGACAATAGCAATGTGGTCTGCATCAATGATCTGTCCTTTACCAGTATTCCCATAATCAGATTCTGAATCAGGGTTCTCCTCCTTGTCTTTGATCTCGGAAACCAGAGACTATTTTGAGAGACATTCATCGGTGTTGTGCCAGGGGATTTTATGGAAATTGAACCACTTTCCAGTGTCCTTCTTTGTCTTCCCACAACCCTTCTTTTCATGTTGCTTGGACACGTTTTTGGGAGATTGTTTATTAGGGATGTCTTTGTCACACTTTGGTTGTTGCAGATTTGCAGAACCAAAATCCCATTTGTTCTGGTGCTTAAATTCTGCTTGATTTTAGTAGCATATCGATAGGCAACACCGAGTGATCAGATGTCCAGAAAATCCATTTTAGTTTGGATGTATCTATGTAGAGCCCCATGGTATTTCAGAACCAAATGTCATTCAGAGTCTTTGATACCTAGCTTGGTGCACAAGGTATGGAAGGTATTGGTGAGCTCTGAAAATGCTTGGCCCCTCTCTTGCCGCAGTGTGGTCCAACCCCTCTCTTTCTGCAGTGTGGTCCATCTCATGTATTGGTCATCATAGTTGCCAATAGGGTAATATTGTTCCTTTACCGCATCCACAAAAAAATCCCAAGTGGGATCGACCCATATATTTCAGACTCCTCTATGGAACTTTGCTCCCAATAAGTTTCCCACCAATGTTTGACATGGGGGAGAGATTTAAGGAGTGCGAAGGTGATCTTTTATTTGTCGAAAAATTTGTGAACAGAGAAATAACCTTCTAGCAGATTTAACCATTTGTCTATGGCTTCTGCATCTATCTGTCCTTCAAATACAGGAAAATCAAAATTAAATTGTACCTTGAAAGGGGAGGTGCCTACAAAGTGGTCGCTTGATGAAGATTCACTTGTTTCTATCGACAGACATTGAAGGATGTGGGAAAAATTCTCAATCATTTTGTCCCTCTGTCGCGTGAGAGCCTGCTCAAGCAACAGACTGATAGGATCATTTGCTCTGTCGTTTTTCTTTTCTTCTACCATTGAGGGTTTCTTGGATGTGTGAGAGTGATTTTCCTCAAGAGAGACAAGCTCGAGACCCAACTTGCTATACTCAGACCTCATCGAGGACATGCACTGAAAAAAACGACCAAGAACAACCTGCTCTAATACCACTGATCCGTATTATTTTTGGCACGAAATAAGAGCGAAGATATAATAAAGAAATGCATAGAGATATCACGTATATCCAATAATATAACAGAAATATATCACAGATGCAACCATAAACACAGATATACAGTAATACACGATTTCTATTAATGAAATAAATGTACAGAGACTATAAAATACAGAGTGAAAGACTCGATAGAATGGTGGCATCTTATCTCTAAGAAGAGATGTGATGGCTACTCGCATTCATAAGAATATGATTACAATGAGGCTCTGAAGGCATTTTTACAATAAAAAATAATTCCAAAAGTCCTAGACATACAAAAACCTAACCCTAGGAGATGAAGCGCCAAAAGTCATGTGGGCCCCGTTTGGGTAAGTTAGTACATCAACTTCCCTAGGTCGTAACTTTTGCATACGATCTTCGTTTTAGGCGTATGATAGCTCATTAGAAAGGTATCATCAAGGAGATTCATTTTTGGGCCTCAATCATGCCTTCAACTATTGTTGATAACCTTGATCGTGAAAAACCTTCATTTGGGCCCTCAAAATGGCCCCAGAAGTTAAAAATTGCTAAAAATAGTAAAGCAAACAACTTTAAAATTAGTAAATTGCCAAATTACCCAGAAAACTTTTTTGATCCAGTCAGAAATAGTCAGTGGCCACCGATATCCACTTGGATCAATCCTCCCTCCTTAGGAATAAATGGTCTCCATTGCGTTGAGTTCCCGGGGGAGAGGGAAAACTGTTTGCTGAATCTGCATCTTGGTGAGCTACTTGCCTTGCTGGAGACGTCACGCTGCTCAGTTTGTGGAAGTTTGTCACAAAATTTTTGAGGTTGAGGTTGTCTAACAAGTTGGGCTACATGAGAGGATGATGTGCAGAAGGAATCTTTGTGCTTTGCTGGAACCATGTCAACCTACTTCTATTGGACAGAAGGTGCTTGGGGTGAAGCTGTAGTGGTTGTAGTGTCCTTCTATTCCCCTTTTGAACAGATTGTGAAGGAGCTATATTTGGCAGTATTAGATACTACCTTGTGAAACTTTGTAGGTGGAATAGTAGTCAGAACTACCTCTAGTATTCTGTAGAGATGACCCCCTTGAGAAACAATGACACTGCAGGGTCGAAACTTATAAACAGCATGGTGCTTCCACATAGATGGTTGGCCCAAGAGAACATCACATACATCTAGTGGGGAAACATCACATAATACCTCATCCTTGAAGGGTTGGATGCCATATGAAAATCGACATTACTGACTGACACAAAGATCTCATCCTTGGCAAAGCCACCAGATGTTGTATGGTTGCGGGTGTGGTGTTATCAACAATCCAAACTATTTGACGACCTCTACTGAGATGAGGTTCTTATGGCTTCCGCTATCAACAATAAAATGTAGTGGGGTCCACTTCACCAACATATTTAAATGAAAAATGCGCTCCTCTTCTTCATGATCTGTTGGTTCTTCTGGTTGAGTTGCTACGGTCGCAACAGTAGTAGTGGGGTATGTGTCAATGATATGTCCTTCACCAGTATTTTCAGAATCAAATTCTAAATTAGGGTTTGGCTCCTTGTCTTTGATCTCGGCACCCATTGACTATTTTTAGCGACATTCATCAGTGTTGTGCTAGGGGATTTTATGGAAATCGAACCATTTTCCAGTGTCCTTCTTTGTCTTCCCATGACCCTTCTTTTCATGTGGCTTGGATAGGTTTTCGAGAGACCATTTGTTAGGGATGTATTTGTCATACTTTGGTTGTTGCAGATTTGTAGAACCAAAATCCTGTTTGTTCTGGTGCTTAAATTTGTGCTCGATTTTACCAGCATATCGATAGGCAGCATTGAGTGATGAGATGTCCATAAAATCCATTTCAGTTTGGATGTATCTGTGTAGAGCCCCATGGTATTTCAGAACCAAATGTCGTTCAGAATCTTTGATACCCAACTTGGTGCACAAGGTATGGAAGGTATTGGTGAACTTTAGAACTTCTTAGCCCCTCTCTTGCCATAGTGTGTTCCATCTCATGTACTGGTCCTCATAGTTTCCAATAGGGTAATATTATTCCTTTACTAAATCCACAAAAAAATCCCAAGTGGGATTGACCCCTTATATTTCAGACTCCTCTGTGAAAATCTGCTCCTAATAAGTTTCCCACCAATGTTTGACATGGGGGAGATATTTAAAGAGTGCGAAGGTGATCTTTTCTTTGTTGGAAAATTTTTGAATAGAGAAATAACCTTCTAGCAGATTTAACCATTTGTCTATGGCTTCTGCATCTATCTGTCCTTCAAATACAGGAATATCAAAATTAACTTGTACCTTGAAAGGTGAGGTGCCTCCAAAGTGGTGGCTTGATGAATATGCGCATGTTGCTATAGGCAGGCGTTGAATGATGTGGGAAAAATTCTCCATCATTTCATCCCTCTGTCACGTGAGAGCTTGCTCAAGCAATAGACTGATAGGATCATCTGCTCCATCATTTTTATTTTATTCTACCATTGAGGGTTTATTGGGTGTGAAAGAGCGATTTTCCTCAAGAAAGACAAGCCCAAAACCCAACTTGCTATACTCATACCTCGTCGGGGACATGCACTGAAAAAGATGACCAAGAACAGCCTGCTCTGATACCACTGATCCAGATTATTTTCGGCACAAAATGAGAGTGGAGATATAATAAATAAATGCATAGAGATATCATGTATATCCAATAATATAACATAAATATATCAAATATGCAACCATAAACATATATGTATAGTAATACATTATTTCTATTAATGAAATAAATGTACAGAGACTGTAAAATACAGAGTGAAAGACTCGATAGATTGGTGGCAGCTTATCTCTGAGAAGAAATGTGACGGCTACTCGCATTCGCAAGAAGATGATTACAATGAGGCTTTGAAGGAATTTTTACAATAAACAGGAATGCCAAAATTCCTAGACATCCAAAAACCTAACCCTAGGAGGTGAACTGCCAAAAGTCATGTGGGCCCCGTTTGGGTAAGTTAGTACATCAACTTCCTGGGGTCATAATTTTTGCATACTATCTCTGTTTTAGGTGTATGATAGCTCATTGGAAAGGTATCGTTGAGGAGATTCATTTTTGGGGCTCAATAAATCCTTCAGCCATCATTGAGAACCGTCATCTCAAAAAACCTTCATTTGGGCCCTCAAAATGGCCCCAGAAGTTAAAAACTGCTAAATATAGTAAATTGCCAAATTTGCCAGAACATTGTTTTGAGCCAGTTGGAAAAGGTGGGTGGCCACCGATATCCACCTAGATCAATCCTCCCTCCTTAGGAAGAAATGGTCTCCATTGCATTGAGTTCCCGGGGGAGAGGGAAAAGCATTTGTTGAATCTGCATCTTGGTGAGTTGCTTGCCTTGCTAGAGACGCCGTGCTACTTAGTTTGTGAAAGTATCTCACGAACCTGTTGAGGTTGAGGCTGTTCAAAAAGTTGGGATACATGAGAGGACAGTGTGTAGAAGGAATCTTTGCACTTTTCTGCAACCTTATCGACCTTCTTCTGTTGGACAGAAGGTGCTTGGGGTGAAGCTATAGTGGTTGCAGTGTCCTTATGTTCCCCTTTTGAACAGATTGTGAAGAAGATGAATTTTGCAGTATGAGATACTACCTTGTGACACTTTTTAGGTGGAACAATAGTTGGAACTACCTTTGGTATTCTATAGAGATGACCCCCCAGAAAAAAAATGACACTACGGGGTCGAGACTCATAAACAGTGTGGCGCTTCCACATATATGGTTGGCCCAAGAGAACATCACCGACATCTAGTGGGGAAACATCACATAATACCTCATCCTTGAAGGGTTTAAGGCCATATGAAAATTGACATTGTTGGCTGACATGAATATCTCGTCCTTGGCGAAGCTTGTTGGAAGATTGGTTGTTGTCATTGATGTCAACCCTAGTCATGGGTTTTGGACTGCAATATTGATAAAGGTATTTGGACATGAAGGACAATGCACATGCATATAAAACACCCATGAATGGATAGTACACATCATTTTGTTTCCGGTAGTATGTGGCACATCATGTGGATCCTCATGGTTGAGGAGAAATTAATTTTTGAAGATGACAAAGTGAATTGAAGAAGGAAGTAAATGTAGGCCTTGAAAATAATTAAAGAAAAGAATTACAAGATAAGAAAGTGTCAGGTCGGCCCTAATGTTAAAAGGAAGTGACATAAATGGTATAAATACATATCATTATACATTCATTTGATACAAGTCTAATTTCAGAGGTAATAAGAAGATAAGAAGGCCAGATTTCAAGGGAGGATGAAGTCTTTTGGTGATGTGTTCTAAGGTATGTTATTTTCAGGTCATCTTACCATTTTTGCTATAAATTTTTTTCTAAAATGATTCAGATGGTGAAATCGCTATGGTATTGAGAAGACATCCAGGTACCTTTGGTAAAATGTTAAGTTATTTATTCTCTATAATTATGGAGATACACTCTATTGAAGATAGGGTTTGTGACCAGTCCTGAAGCTAGTCAATAAACATGTGTTCTAGGTAAAACAGTCATAACATTTTCATACATAATCCACATGAAGTGGGACCACTTCCATTGGAAAGAGTACGAACTGTAGTTTCTTTTGTACGATTTTTAGAATCGAATGTTAAATATTGAGCGTGGGGCATGCTATACAAGTTGGGTCTTCTCAATAGACCAGAATTGAATAAAGTCTACCATTCTTTCTATATCCTCTTTTTGGGGAGGATTCAAGTAGTGAAAATTGGAGGAGTTTCAGAGAATACATTGAGTAATATTATCTATAGGATCAGAGTACTCCAAGAATTGAAGAATTGCAGAAATTGAAGAAGTCTCAGGAAGCATTATCAGGTTCTATGTGATGATTGGTTGATGGTGATGATTTAATGTAAAGTTTTATTATCTCTCATATATTATTGGGTGGAAGGAAGGGGCAAGGATGGAGAGTTCAAATCTCTCTTGATATTGGAGGATTGTATCTTTCTCTTGGAGTTTTATCCATCCCTTTACATTTGGAAGCTACAACTATCTTTGGAAGTCATTACTTCCCTTGAACAACAAACTATTAATTATTTCTCATATATTGTGCATGGTGTATTATGGTGTATTGGTGTAACTCTTATACTATTGTTCATTGCTCATTGGATATAGTTGAATGGTTTAAGTATAAGTTGAAAAAGGTTTTAAATTGTACTTGATACT
>ML804197.1:232679-248771 GCA_009831015.1 Picea engelmannii | reverse complement strand
AATACGCAAGAAACATGAATGGTGTAAACAGAAGATATGGAAATAATCGTGGATTTGTCAACATAAGTTATAATTCATTTTACCCATTGATGGACAAAAATATTGTATGCTACAAATGCAATTATCTTGGTCACAAAGAACGATATTACAGATATATGAATGAAGATTTCCCTATGCCAACCATAGTATGGAGAAGGAAAGAGATTCCAAACAATGAATATTGTTGAATAGCATTGACCGCTAAAGCATGTAAAGAAGAAGATGAATGGTACATAGACAGTGGATGTTCTTCACACATGACCGAGGATCAAGACAAATTCATCAGCTTGAAGAGAAAGGTTGGCAATGTTTCATTTGGAGATGAATCATCTGCCAAAATACTTGGAGAAGGTGTAGTAGAGCTTGGAAGAAAAAATGTAAAAGCAAAGAATGTTCTATTGGTTGAAGACTTGAATCATAATCTACTCAGTGTTAGTAAAATGTGTGATCAAGGATACACTCTTACGTTTTATTCCCAAAAATGTAAAATCAGACAGAAGCCACACAAAAGGATTCTAAGGAAGAAAATGTCCCAAAGACCAAAATAAGGATGAAGTATTATTGAGTGCCACATGTTCAGAGGGAGCAACCCCAAATAAGAGAGTTACATTTTTCCACTAAAATCACAGGGAGCAGCCCTAACCTTTGCCATTGATCTCAAAGGGGGAGAGAAATTGGGATCATGATGATAGGGGGAGCATGAGTGTTTCCATCAATGAAAAAGAGGGAGATTGTTGTAATATTGGTTGTTGTCATTGATGTCAAACCTAGTCATGGGTTTTGGACCGCAAGATTGATAAAGGTATTTGGACATGAAGGACAATGCACATGCATATACAACACCCATGGATGGATAGTATACATCATTTTGTTTCTGGTGGTATGTGGCGTGTCACGTGGATCCTCATGGTTGAGGAGAAATTAATTTTTGAATATGACAAAGTGAAGTGAAGAAGGAATTACCTGTAGGCCCTGAAAATAATTAAAAAAAAGAAATACAAAATAAGAAAGTGTCAGGTTGTCCCTAATGTTAAAAGGAAGTGACATAAATGGTATAAATAAGCATCATTATACATTCATTTGATACAATTCGAATTTCAGAGGTAATAAGAAGATAAGAAGGCCAAATTTCAAGGGAGGATGAAGTATTTTGGTGATGTGTTCTAAGGTATGTTATTTTCAGGTCATCTTACCATTTTTTCTATAACTTTGTTTATAGAATGATTCAGATGGTGAAATCACTATGGTATTGAGAATACATATCCATGTACCTCTAGTAAAATTTTCAGCTCTTGATTCACTATAATTATGGAGATACACTCTATGGAAGATAGGGTTTGTGACCAGTCTTAAAGCTAGTCAATAAACAAGTATTATGTGTAAAACAATCATAAAATTTTCATACATAATCCAAATGAAGTGGGACCACTTCCATTGGAAAGAGTACAGACTTTAGTTTCTTGTGTACAAGTTTCCAAATCGGATGTGAAATATTGAGCACAGGGCATGTTGTACAAGTTGGGTCTTCTGAACAGACCCAAATTGAATAAAGTCTACCATTCTTTCTATAACCTCTTTCTGGGGAGGATTCAAGGAGTGAAAATTGGAGGAGTTTCAGAGAATACATTGAGTAATATTATCTACAGGATCAGAGTACTCCAAGAATTGAAGAATTGCAGAAATTGAACAAGTCTCAGGAAACATTATCAGGTTCTATGTGATGATTGGTTGATGGTGATGATTTAATGTAAAGTTTTATTATCTCTCATATATTCTTGGGTGGAAGGAAGGGGCAAGGATGGAGAGTTCAAATCTCTCTTGATATTGGAGGATTGTATATTCCTCTTGGAGGTTTATCCCTCTGATCTAGATTATTTTCGGCACGAAATGAGAGCGGAGATATAAGAAAGAAATGCACAGAGATATTGCAGATATTCAACAATATAATAGAAATGTATCAGAGATGCAACCATAAACATAGATATATAGTAATACATGATTTCTATTAATCAGAGAAATGTACAAAGACTGTAAAAATACAGAGTGAAAGACTCGCTAGAATGGTGGCGGCTTATCTCTGAGAAGAGATGTGACGGCTACTCGCATTCGCAAGAAGATGATTACAATGAGGCTCTGAAGGCCCTTTTACAATAAACAGGAATGCCAAAAGTCTTAGACATCCAAAAACCTAACCCTGGGAGATGAAGCGCCAAAAGTCATGTGGGCCCCGTTTGGGTAAGTTGGTGCATCAACTTCTCGGGGTCGTAACTTTTGCATACGATCTCCATTTAAGGCGTGTGATAAATCGTTGGAAAGGTATCGTCGAGGAGATTCATTTTTGGGACTCAATTATGAGTTAAGAAATAATTGAGAACATCGATCTCGAAAAACCTTCATTTGGGCCCTCAAAATGGCCCCAGAAGTTAAAACCTGCTAAAAATAGTAAATTGCCAAAATTGCCAGAAAATTGTTTTGAGCCATTTGGAAAAGGTGGGTGGCCACCGATATCCACCTGGATCAATCCTCCCTCCTTAGAAGGCAATGGTCTCCATTGCGTTGAGTTCCCGGGGGAGAGGGAAAAGCGTTTGTTGAATCTGCATCTTGGTGAGCTGCTTGTCTTGCTGGAGATGTGGCGTTGCTTAGCTTGTTGAAGGCTATCACGAACCTTTGGCTGAAAGGTTTGGACCTTTTTAACTAGTCTGGCTATTTTAGATGACTGCGTGCATAAGGAATCTTCGTGCTTTGCTACAACCATGTTGACCTGCTTATGTTGGGTAGAAGGTGCATGGGCCGAAGCTGTGGTGGCTGCAGTATCCTTCTGTTCACCCTTTGAACAGATTGTGGAGAAGATGAATTTTGTAGTATGATATACTACCTTGCAACACTGTTTAGGTGGGGCAGTAGTTGGAACTACCTCTGGTATCGAGTAGAGATGACCCCCCAAAGTAATAATGACACTACGAGGTCGAGACTCATAGATAGTATGGCGTTTCCACATATATGGTTGGCCAAAGAGAACATCATAGACATCCAGTGGGGCAACATCACAAAATACCTCATCCTTGAAGGGCTAGATGTCGTATGACAATCAACACCGTTGGCTGACACAAATATCTCATCCTTGGCGAAGCCACCTAATGTTGTATGGTTGTGGGTGTGGTGTTGTCGACAATCCCAACTGTTTGACGAACTCTGCTAAGATGAGGTTCTTCTGGCTTCCACTATCAACAATAAAATGTAGCAGGGTCCCCTTCACCCACATCTGTGAATGAAAAAGGTGCTCCCCCTCTTCTGGATCTATTGGTTCTTCTGGTTGAATTGCTGCGGTCACGACAATAGCAGTGGGGTCTGCGTCGATGATCTGTCTTTTACCAGTATTTTTAGAATCAGATTTTGAATCAGGGTTCGGCTCCTTGTCTTTGATCTCGGCCACCAATGACATTTTTGAGCGACATGCATCAGTGTTGTGCCAAGGGATTTTGTGGAAATCGCACCATTTTCCGCTGTCCTTCTTTGTCTTCCTGTGACCCTTCTTTTCCTGTGGCTTGGAATGGTTTTTGGGAGACTATTTGTTAGGGTTGTCTTTGTCATACTTTGGTTGTTGTGAATTTGCAGACCCAAATTCCCGTTTGTTCTGGTGCTTAAATTTCTGCTCAATTTTAACAGCATATCGATAAGCAGCACCGAGTGATGAGATGTCGAGAAAATCCATTTCAGTCTGGATGTATCTATGTAGAGCTCCACGGTATTTCAGAACCAAATGTCGCTCGGAGTCTTTGATACCCAACTTGGTGCACAAGGTATGGAAGGTATTGGTGAACTCCAGAAATGCTTGGCCCCTCTCTTGCCACAGTGTGGTCCATCTCATGTACTGGTCCTCATAGTTGCCAATAGGGTAATATTGTTCCTTTACCGCATCCACAAAAAAATCCCAAGTGGGATCGACCCCATATATTCCAGACTCCTCTGTGGAACTTTTCTCCTAGTAAGTTTCCCACCAATGTTTGACATGAGGGAGAGCTTTAAGGAGTGCGAAGGTGATCTTTTCTTTGTCGAAAAAATTGTGAACAGAGAAATAACCTTCTAGCAGAGTTAACCATTTTTCTAGGGCTTATGCATCTATTTGTCCTTCAAATACAGGAATATCAAAGTTAACATGTACCTTTAAAGGAAAGGTGCCTCCAAAGTGGTCGCTTGATGAAGATGTGCCTGATGCTATAGGCAGGTGTTTAAGGATGTGGGCAAAATTCTCCATCATTTCGTCCCTCTGTCACGTGAGAGCTTGCTCAAGCAACAGATTGATAGGATCGTCTGCTCCATCGATTTTATTTTCTTCCGCCATTGAGGGTTTCTTGGGTGTGCGAGAGCGATTGTCTTCAAGAGAGACAAGCTCGAGACCCAAATTTCTATACTCGGACCTCGTCGGGGACATGCACTGAAAAAAACGATCAAGAGCAGCCTTCTCTGATACCACTGATCTAGATTATTTTCAGCACGAAATGAGAGCGGAGATATAATAAAGAAATGCACAGAGATATTGCAGATATTCAAAAATATAATAGAAATGTATCATAGATGCAACCATAAAAATAGATATACAGTAATACACGATTTCTATTAATCAAAGAAATGTACAGAGACTGTAAAAATACAGAGTGAAAGACTCGCTAGAATGGTGGCAGCTTATCTCTGAGAAGACATGTGACGACTACTCGCATTCGCAAGAAGATGATTACAATGAGGCTCTGAAGGCCCTTTTACAATAAACGGGAATTCCAAAAGTCCCAGACATCCAAAAACCTAACCCTGGGAGATGAAGCGCCAAAAGTCATGTGGGCCCCGTTTGGGTAAGTTGGTGCGTCAACTTCCCGGGGTCGTAACTTTTGCATACGATCTCCGTTTTAGGCGTGTGATAGATCGTTGGAAAGGTATCATTGAAGAGATTCATTTTGGGGGCTCAATTATGCCTTTAGAAATCATTGAGAACCTAGATCTCGAAAAACCTTCATTTGGGCCCTCAAAATGGCCCCGGAAGTTAAAACCTGCTAAAAATAGTAAATTGCCAAAATTGCCAGAAAACTGTTTTGAGCCATTTGGAAAAGGTGGGTGGCCATCGATATCCACCTGGATCAATCCTCCCTCCTTAGGAAGCAATGGTATCCATTGCATTGAGTTCCCAGGGGAGAGGGAAAAGTGTTTGTTGAATCTGCATCTTGGTGAGCTGCTTGTCTTGCTGGAGATGTGGCGTTGCTTAGCTTGTTGAATGCTATCACGAACCTTTGGCTGAAAGGTTTGGACCTTTTTAACTAGTCTGGCTATTTTAGATGATTGTGTGAAGAAGGAATCTTCGTTCTTTGCTGCAACCTTGTCGACCTGCTTCTGTTGGGTAGAAGGTGCTTGGGCCGAAGCTGTGGTGGCTGCAGTTTCCTTCTGTTCACCCTTTGAACAGATTGTGGAGAAGATGAATTTTGTAGTATGAGATACTACCTTGTAGCACTGTTTAGGTGGGGCAGTAGTTGGAACTACCTCTAGTATCCTGTAGAGATGACCCCCCAGAGTAATAATGGCACTACGGGGTCGAGACTCATAGATAGCATGGTGTTTCCACATATATGGTTGGCCCAAGAGAACATCACAGACATCTAGTGTGGCAACATCAAATAATACCTCATCCTTGAAGGTCTGGATGTCATATGACAATCAACACTGTTGGCTGACACGAATATCTCATCCTTGGCGAAGCCACCCGATGTTATATGGTTGCGGGTGTGGTGTTGTCGACAATCCCAACTGTTTGACGAACTCTGCTAAGATGAGGTTCTTCTAGATTCCTCTATCAACAATAAAATGCAGTGGGGTCCCCTTCACCCACATCTGTGAATGAAAAAGGCGCTCCCCCTCTTCTGGATATGTTGGTTCTTTTGGTTGAATTGTTGTGGTCGTGACAATAGCAGTGGGGTCTACGTCGATGATCTGTCTCTTACCAGTATTTTTAGAATCAGATTCTGAATCAGGGCTCGGCTCCTTGTCTTTGATCTCGGCCACCAATGACTGTTTTGATCGACATGCATCAGTGTTGTGCCAGGGGCTTTTGTGGAAATCGCACCATTTTCCAGTGTCCTTCTTTGTCTTCCCATGACCCTACTTTTCCTGTGGCTTGGACTGGTTTTCGGGAGACTGTTTGTTAGGGCTGTCTTTGTCATACTTTGATTGTTGTGGATTTGCAGACCCAAATTCCCGTTTGTTCTGGTGCTTAAATTTCTGCTCAATTTTAACAACATATCGATAAGCAACATCGAGTGATGAGATGTCGAGAAAATCCATTTCAGTCTGGATGTATCTGTGTAGAGCCCCACGGTATTTCAGAACCAAATGTCGCTCGGAGTCTTTGATACCCAACTTGGTGCACAAGGTATGGAAGGTATTGGTGAGCTCCGTAACTTCTTGGCCCCTCTCTTGCCGCAGTGTGGTCCATCTCATGTACTGGTCCTCATAGTTGCCAACAGGGTAATACTGTTCCTTTACCGCATCCACAAAAGAATCCCAAGTGGGATCAGCCCCATATATTCCAGACTCCTCTGTGGAACTTTGCTCCCACTAATTTTCCCACCAATGTTTGACATGAGGGAGAGCTTTAAGAAGTGTGAAGGTGATCTTTTCTTTGTCGGAAAAATTGTGAACAGAGAAATAACCTTCTAGCAGAGTTAACCATTTTTCTAGGGCTTCTGCATCTATTTGTCCTTCAAATACAGGAATATCAAAGTTAACATGTACCTTGAAAAGCGAGGTGCCTCCAAAGTGGTTGCTTGATGAAGATGCGCCTAATGCTATCGGCAGGTGTTTAAGGATGTGGGAAAAATTCTCCATCATTTCGTCCCTCGGTCGCGTGAGAGCTTGCTCAAGCAACAGATTGATAGGATCGTCTGCTCCGTCGATTTTCTTTTCTTCCGCCATTGAGGGTTTCTTGGGTGTGTGAGAGCAATTTTCTTCAAGAGAGACAAGCTCGAGACCCAACTTGCTATACTCGGAACTCATCAGGGACATGCATTGAAAAAAGCGATCAAGAGCAGCCTGCTCTGATACCACTGATCTGGATTATTTTCGGCACGAAATGAGAGCGGAGATATAATAAAGAAATGCACAGAGATATTGTAGATATTCAACAATTTAATATAAATGTATCAGAGATGAAACCATAAACACATATATACAGTAATACATGATTTCTATTAATCAGAGAAATGTACAGAGACTGTAAAAATACAGAGTGAAAGACTCGCTAGAATGGTGGCAGCTTATCTATGAGAAGATATGTGACGGCTACTCGCATTCGCAAGAAGATTATTACAATGAGGCTCTGAAGGCCCTTTTACAATAAACGGGAATGCCAAAAGTCCCAGACATCCAAAAACCTAACCCTGGGAGATGAAGCGCCAAAAGTCATGTGGGCCCCGTTTGGGTAAGTTGGTGCATCAACTTCCCGGGGTCGTAACTTTTGCATACGATCTTCGTTTTAGGCGTGTGATAGCTCGTTGGAAAGGTATCATTGAGGAGATTAATTTTGGGGGATTAATAATTCCTTCAAATATCATTGAGAACCTCGATCTCAAAAAACCTTCATTTGGGCCCTCAAAATGGCCCCGGAAGTTAAAACCTGCTAAAAATAGTAAATTGCCAAAATTGCCAGAAATCTGTTTTGAGCTATTTGGAAAAGGTGGGTGGCCACCAATATCCACCTGGATCACCCTCATTTTACATTTGGAAGCTGTATCTACCTTTGGAAGTCATTACTTCCCTTGAACAATAAACTATTGATTATTTCTCATATATTGTGCATTGTGTATTATGGTGTATTGGTGTAAATCTTATACTATTGTTCATTGCTCATTGGATATAGTTGAATTTTTTAAGTATAAGTTGAAAAATGTTTTAAATTGTACTTGATACTGATTCACCCCCCTGTCAGTATCAACAAAGCCAGTCGATGTTGTATGGTTGCGGGTGTGATGTTGTCAACAATCCCAACTGTTTGATGACCTCTGCTAAGATGAGGTTCTTTTGGCTTCTGCTATCAACAATAAAATGCAACAGGGTCCCCTTCACCCACATCTATGAATGAAAAAGGTGCTCGCCCTCTTCAGGATATGTTGGTTCTTCTAGTTGAATTGTTGCGGTCGTGACAATAGCAGTGGGGTCTACATCAATGATCAATCCTTTACTAGTATTTTCTGAGTCAGATTCTGAATTAGGGTTCATCTCCTTGTCTTTGATCTCAGCCACCACTGACTATTTTGAGCAACATTCATCGGTGTTGTGCCAGGGGCTTTTGTGGAAATTGCACCATTTTCCAGTGTACTTCTTTGCCTTCCCATGACCCTTCTTTTAATGTGGCTTGGATTGGTTTTCGGGAGACTGTTTATTAGGGACATCTTTTTCATACTTTGGTTACTGTGGATTTGCAGAACCAAAATCCTATTTGTTCTGGTGCTTAAATTTATGCTCAATTTTAGCAGCATATCGATAGGAAGCACCGAGTGATGAGATGTCCAGAAAATCCATTTCAGTTTGGATGTATCTGTGTAGAGCCCCACGGTATTTCAGAACTAAATGTCATTTGGAGTCTTTGATACCCAGCTTGGTGTACAAGGTATGGAAGGTATTGGTGAACTCTAGAACTTCTTTGCGCCTCTCTTGTCGCAGTGTGGTCCATCTCATGTACTAGTCCTCATAGTTTCCAATAGGGTAATATTGTTCCTTTACCGCATCCACAAAAAATTCCCAAGTGGGATTGACCCCATATATTTTAGACTCCTCTGTGGAAATATGCTCCCAATAAGTTTCCCACCAATGTTTGACATGGGGGAGATATTTAAGGATTGCGAAGGTGATATTTTCTTTGTCGAAAAATTTGTGAACAAAGAAATAACCTTCTAGCAGATTTACCCATTTGTCTATGGCTTCTGGATCTATCTATCCTTCAAGTACAGGAATATCAAAATTAACTTTTACCTTGAAAGGCTAGGTGCCTCTAAAGTGGCCTCTTGATGAAGATGTGCCTATTTCTATCGGAAAGCATTGAAGGATGTGGGAAAAATTCTCCATCATTTCGTTCCTTTTTCGTGTGAGAGCTTACTCAAGCAACAAACTGATAGGATCGTCTGATCCGTCATTTTTATTTTCTTCTTCCTTTGAGGGTTTCTTGGGTGTGTGAGAGAGATTTTACTCAAGAGGGACAAGCTCAAGACCCAACTTGCTATACTCAGGCCTCGTCGGGGACATGTATTGAAAAAAATGACCAAGAACAACGTGCTCTGATACCACTGATCCAGATTATTTTCGGCAGGAAATGAGAGCAAAGATATAATAAAGAAATGCACAGAGATATCACGTATATCCAATAATATAACAGAAATATATCAGATATGAAACCATAAACACAAATATATAGTAATACACTATTTCTATTAATGAAATAAATGTACAGATACTGTAAAATACAGAGTGAAAGACTCAATAGAATGGTGGCAACTTATCTCTGAGAAGAGATGTGACGGCTACTCGCATTCGCAAGAAGATGATTACAATGAGGCTCTAAAGGAATTTTTACAATAAATAGGAATGCCAAAATTCCTAGACAACCAAAAACCTAACCCTAGGAGATGAAGCGCCAAAAGTTATGTGGGCCCCGTTTGGGTAAGTTAGTACATCAATTTCCCAGGGTCGTAACTTTTGCATACGATCTCTGTTTTAGGCGTATGATAGATCGTTGGAAAGGTATCATCGAGGAGATTCATTTTAGGGGATCAATCATGCCTTTGGATATAATTGAGAACCTTGATATCTAAAAATCTTCATTTGGGCCCTCAAAATGGCCTCGGAAGTTAAAAACTGCTAAAAATAATAAATTGCCAAATTTGCCAGAAAACCATTTTGAGCTAGTCGAAAATAGTGGGTGGCCACTGATATCCACCTAGATCACATAAAATATCTTAGGATATAATTTTATTCCTCCTGTTGATATGATGTGGCCTAGAAACTTATCATCTAGCATAGCAAAGTGGGACTTCTTTGGATTCAAAGAGATCCCATACCTTCTACATTTTCGGAAAATCTACTTGAGGTGTTGTAAATTCTCATCATGTGATTTGGAGAAAATGGTGATGTCATCCAAATATACAACCATAAGTTTTTCTTTCTCCCCCATGAAGGCTACATCCATATCCCTCTGAAAGGTGTCCCATGCGTTCATCGACCCAAATGGAATTTTTTTGTACATAAATTTCCCCCAAGGGGTGGTGAATGTTATTTTTTATTTGTCTTCTTCACATACTGCTATATGTTTATAACCAGAGTACCCATCCAAAAAGGAAATTCTGTAGGCACCTACTACCCTTTGCAAAATATGGTCCATCTTGGTCAGGGGGTAGTTGTCCTTTAGAGAAAACTTGTTGAGATTTTAGAAATTAACACACAAGAATATTTCCCCACTCTTTTTTCTCATAGGTACCAATTTGGCCACCCAATATGAGTACCTCAAGGGAACAATAATTGTGGCATCAAGCATTATTTTTAGCTCTTTTTCAATTATGGACATCAACATGGGATTAAATTACCTGATATTTTTTCTGAATGGCCTAGAACCATCCTTCAGAGGGATCTTGTGTTGGAGGTTTTCAGTGTCAAATGTCTTCAAATCCTCATACGACCATGCAAAAATATTATCAATTTTTTTTATGAGGCTGACATACCTATATTTTTGTTCTGTAGCTAGTTCCTTGGAAAATTTGTCTATTTTGGGATTTTCAACATTCCCAATGTTACAGTCCATCACTTCCTCTTCTTGATGTTTTATGGCAGCTCCTCTGTGTTAGGATATTTAGACACTTAGGAGTTAGTTAATATCTACTTGGTCTATTGTGTCATTAGGTAAAAGTGTGTTTTCTAGTGTGTTTCTTTAGTATGCATTTGTAGTTAGGAAATCCAACGGTCACAATATGTTCTCTACATAGAGTGATTCGACGGTTCATACTCTCCTCGATCTTAACGACCATTGATATGTGGATTAACACCCAATTGGTCCATGATCTATATTTAAAGAGCATGGAGGGTCATTTGTCGATGATTGATTTTGAGAAAATCTCTTGTAAAATCTCTTTGTAATCTTTTTCTTTGCATTAATAAACTGCTCCAAGTGGCCACGTTGGCTGGGGCCATGGATGTTTCCCTGTAGGGGTTTTACCATGAGAAAACATTGGTGTGTTGATATTTGATCTAGTTATGTGAGTGGTTACTGAAGGATTTCATCCTCTGTTGGAATACCTGTGTTGTCGAACATGGTATCAGGGCCTGTTTGAAGACCCGCTCATGTTCTAGATCGAGATCGTGAAGCCGAGTTGCCTCATCTCCATTTTTTGTCATTTTTGTACATTTATGGGCTGAGCAGACTGTTCCATTGCGTCCGTAGCACTCATTTCAGTCAGGAACATTTTTATTTTCACTTGAAAAGGTTTTCGTTTTCCCAAGATACGACCTTTACAGTCAGATCAGGAGGTATAAAGCTTGAATACACATTTCTTTTAAATTTTTGCAGAGTAGTATTTTGGTTTTATTTCACTTTTGTTTTATTTATTTTCGGGTTGCTACTCTTTTAGATCTGTGTATTCTCTTTTCCCTATGCTCTGTGTGATCTCAAAAAATTAGAAACAAATAGGAAAATGTGCATCTTCCAGGTAAGCTAACCGAGATCTAATCCTTGTTGTCATCGAGAAGCGAAATTTTTTTCTTGTGTGAAAAGAGTTTTTTTTAGCACGCTCTCCAAGGTCATCTTCAACAACAAAAAAAACAACAACAACAACAACACCACCTCCAAATCCTCCTTATGAACATTACAATATGTTTTGCTAGATCATTTGGTTAAAAGTTTCCTTGTTAAGTAAGAGGTCTTGAGTTCAAGTCTCTCTTTTGTTACTTTTTTTTGAAAAAGTTCATGCTAAAATTGTAAAGTGTATTTCACTTCAAGTATAAAAGTGAATCACTATAAGTAGCTTTAATATTTTATTTTAGATTTATTTGTTTTGCATGCATCTTTTCTGTTATAAAGTAACTTCATTATAAAAGTGATCCCCACTTCTCTTTATAAAAGTGGGTCACTTCATAAAGAAACTTACACAATCACATGGTCAGTTGGTTACCGTTTATGTCTTTTTTTAAAAGGGCATAACTCTCACATCAGAAGTCCGTTTTCAGTGACTCTTTTTTTAAAACCGCACAATTTTTCGAGCTCTTTCCATCTAGATCATCAGTTTTAGTTTTTAAATCCATATTATCTGCATATTTAATATGGCTTCTACAAGTAATGTCTTGTTTATCAACAACAACTACTTCGAATGGAAATATCATATGGAAGATTATTAAGAAGTAAAGGCTTGTACCGGATTACCTTGGGAAAGGAAAAAGAACCCACTGATGCTGATAAGAAAGCCAAGTGAGATAATAGGAATGATGAAGCATGAGGACTAATCAGAATGTCCATGTCTCCTGATTTAAGGTACCACCTTCAAGAAATTGATGACCCTGAAGAATATTGGGAGAAGATTGAATCTATGTTTGGTAAAATCAATATTATTCAGGCACAATAGTTAGAAAATCAAATACTGACCTTGAGTCAAAGTTATTTTCCTTGCCTTGGAGACTATTTATCTATGTTTAAAACACTCATAATTTTATGTGAAGAATGTAAGATAAAAATGGAGGAAGAGCATTGCATCTATCTTATTATTTCTAAGCTAGGTAGTCCATATTCTATGTTTGTATCTACCTTTTATGCCATGAGAGAGGCTCTAGGGAAAGCTTATGAAAAACCCACTCTTGAGTCCTTTTTTTCTTCTTTGATTAGAGAGGAAGATAAGCTTGTACAACTTGGAGTGATCAACATTGCAGGTACCTCCAACAAAGCCCTAGTTGCCCAACAGAAAGATAAACCCAAGTATCCCAAGAAGAAACATCCTCACTACAACAAAAAACAACATAAGGGTCCCAAACCCGCTCAGACAGCTTCAGCTCCTAATGGTGACAAAGGAGCAAAATATAAAAATAAGAATATTAACCAACATTGCAACTTTTGTGATAAAGATGGTCATGATGAGTCCAAATGTTTCAAGAAGATGGAAACTTTAGAAGAAGTGATGAAGAAGCACAACATCAATATTGATTCTACTTCTTCTTCTTCTTCTCATGGGCATGCACTTTCTCCTTATGGTTTCTCCTTCAATTCAAATTCTACTTCTACTTCTACTTCTGATGAGCGGATTATTGATTCTGGAGCATCTTATCATATGGCCAAGGATAGAGCCATATTTTCCACTCTAAATGAATGTAACACCAAGAAAATATTTGTTGTGATGATAGATCTCTTAGTGTTGAAGGATCTGGAACAGTTCTAGTAGAAAATGGTCATTTCAATAATGTATTATGTGTTCCAAGTCTTTATTGTAACCTTCTATTAGTATATCAAATCACTCATTCAGGTAAAGGTAAAACCATAGAGTTTTCACCTCACCAAGTTGTAATCAAGGATCTAAAATATCCTAAGAATGTTCTTGCAACTGGAATTTCTAATAATATTACCAGGTTGTACAAATTTGACAACTTTGGGTCATTGTTGTTGGCAAATTATACCCTACGGACTAACAAGCTAGGGCTTAAACTTGCATGTAGATCATGACCCTTAAGAAGTTACTTTTAACCTTCTACCCCAAACCTAAAACCCTTTTTCACATGCAAACATGGGAGGAACCAACTAACCGTTTTATCGTCGTTTGGTGTAGATCCTCCGTTGCGCTTTATCTCCTTGCTTCTGCTACTCCTTCCAAAAAACGATCATGCAATCAAGAAAAAACTACGCATGCATTCTATTTTTCTACTAGAGGGTTAGAGATTAAACATACATCAAATGAAACACATAAGACTCGTGCATTTGGGACGGGAAAAGTATCTTTTTATTAATCTCAAGATGAATCAACTTACAATGATTATAGAGACCGGCCACCGTTCCTTGATCCTGATCTTGGGCTCCTCCTCTTCTTTGTCCTCCAACTTCTTTGCTTGAATTCTCCTAAAGCTCGAGGAAAGGCTAAAGGGTTGGGACAAAACGGATTCGGCAATTGGGCAGAGTTTCTTTGCTATGATTTTCCTCTTTTGAATAGTACCCCTACCCCTTCTTTTATAGGCTAGAAGGAGCTAGGGTTTTAGACAAACTCTCGGCCATGCATGGCTGGGAGTTCCAGTTAACTGACCCAAAGCTTTTCGTTCCGTCGGAAACTTTCCTGATTTTTTGCTTTGTTAGGTAAACGCGGGCTGTAGTGGGCCAGCCAGCATTCCAACGCGTGTTGTATAAGGCCTGCCATCGTTCCAACGCGCCCAGTAATGGGTTAGGGTGCGGGTTACTTATTTTAAGAGGTTTTTGAAGAGTCTGTTCAGCATGGTTTTGGCAATGAAGGGCAATGAGTTCGCCTGATGCCAGGTAAGCATGGATGGTGCAATTTAGGGTTATAACAGATGCCCCCTAATGTGTGAGGTCAAAAGAGCATCTGATGGCCGAAATACATTACCAATTCTTTACCAATCTGTATTGATATGTTGAATGAGTGAGCCCAGGAATCAGGAATCCGGAAGTTTCGTCTACAAGAAATATCAAATGTCTCACCGAGGCGGGAATACCCATGCTCGGGATAAATCAGAACCATGGCTACCAATCAAATACACTGTAGATCCATGTCAAATAACTATAAAGAGTAGTCGCGAACAATACACAGCGGAGCTACATCTCGAAATCAGAAAGATATACCTAGAAAGTATCCATCTCTCAGAAGATGATTCGGCCTGATGGCTGTACTTCATAGCTCGATAAACAACTTCAAAATATTCTAAACTCGAGTAGGAGTGTAATATGAATGTACGACTGCACTACCCAGAGGTCTTCGATGGCTCATCGATTGTGGACTTGATAATCATGATGATCGGACTGAAGGCTTCAGTGATTTCGAACAAAGACTTGATTGGACGTTCAGGATGGCCGGGTATGCGGACAAGAGACACATTGCAAAGGGGCCGACTCAGGCCTAGTAACCAAATTCCCTTGGAAAATAGCATGACAAGTGATAAGACTCAGGCAACATATTTGTTAATCATAAGTCTACGAAGCAGGAGGCAACGCAAACTCT
This sequence comes from Picea engelmannii, assembly GCA_009831015.1. Taxonomy (NCBI): domain Eukaryota; kingdom Viridiplantae; phylum Streptophyta; class Pinopsida; order Pinales; family Pinaceae; genus Picea; species Picea engelmannii. The sequence continues at coordinate 233,511 of ML804197.1, read as the reverse complement.
CCATATGTTTGGAAGAGTAACCAAACGGTGGAGGACACAAATCTATAACGAGCAAAGCTTCCTAAGGTCATATTACATCCCAAAGTCTGATGAATCAAACAGAGAGATATGCTTTATCCAAGGGAGACTCATAATGCTGCCAATAAAGAAAATACTTTTCCCATCCTCTTTTTGGGGTATATTTGATTTTTTTTTTGTTCTTTTTTTTTATTTGGAAAAAGAATAAAGGAATATTACGTTACAAGGGAGGAATGAGTATAGAAAACATACAATCTCAAGGCACAGGGACAAGACTGATGTTCTAGGAAATGATACTCGGGAAAATCCTCCAGTTGGCCAAAGGTGTTAAAACGTAGACGCAAACTGTTACTAAGTTGATGGGTAAAGGATGCAAATGCGGTTGATAGAACACACAATGGTAACGTCCTTCGATGTAAATTTAACAAGCCCAGAGAAGGCAAGCTCGGTGTTTTTCATATTTAGAGAGTCTGAAAAACATAAAGGGAAACTCCATTGGGGTACCTTTTTCGACAATAGTCTAGTCGGTTCGAAAAAGGGGTAAACTAGCACCGACTAGACGTCAATTCAAAACCATTTTAACGAGTGTGAAAAGGACAAGATCACTCAACGATTTTTTCACTTTTAAGGAGTCTGAAAAAATATTAACTATGGAATCCGTTGGGAATGTGCTTCTGGACCATTTTAATGAGTGTGAAAGAATAAGGTCACTCGACAATCTTTTCAATTTTAGGGAGTCTGAAAAGAGCTTAACTATGGACTCCGGGGGGGTTTCTTTTTCGTAAATTTAGTCCCTCAGGCCCGAAAAAGGAAT
>ML804197.1:212005-231158 GCA_009831015.1 Picea engelmannii | reverse complement strand
TAGTCGATGGGGGCATTGACTACCTCTACTTCGACGCACACGGTCTTTCCCCCTAACTGCACAGGGAAAGAAGGAATGATGCCATGTGGTCGGAAAGAACGACCGTCGAACGCAGTAAGGAGAGTAGGTGATGGAGACAACTCAGGCTGACCAATGGATTTCCAACATGCTAACGACATGACGCAAGTCGAAGCTCCCTCGTTGACCACCGTGCGGTAGATATTTTGTGTAAACGTTTTCGTGGGGTGAGCCACTACTATCTGAAACGCGACGTGGTAAGGCAAACGAGGTTTTAAGTCAGTCGTATCTAACATGATGGTACCTAGGTTACAAGTCTCAGTAGAGCCTAAAGAAGTCAACAAGGATTTCCGCTGAGCAGGGCAACTTTGGAGGACCTCCAAAGTAGACATAGCACAAGGGGTTTGTGATAAATCTTCCACCACAGAGTAGTTCTGGGTGGCCCTTGCGTTTGGATTGTGAGAAGCCCTCTTAAACGCACCCTTTGGAATGCGTGTCATTGTTTCATCCAATGTCTTCTCAATCTATAGAGGAAGAGATGGGATCTCGGCTTCTTTTCCCTTCTCAGAGGCGCCTGGTTTGCTATAGTCGTGTGCTCTAGTCGTTATGAAATCATCACTTTTAACCATATATACGTTCACGGAAGAAGGATTATTTGGAGGAGGGAATTTTTCCTGGCTGCTCCCTTCGCCACTTGCAGAGGCTTGAGTTAAATTTTGCCCATGCTGAAAGGGATTAGTCAACACAACTTGTTGTTGTTGTGTGACAAACTTCTGGGCCTCCGCAAGCCGAGGGCATAGATGGGTTGGGTGGTCTTCCGCACATAAGTTGCATGGATACCTCTCCTTCCTCTTTTCCGTGGTGCCCTCGCCAGCATTATCAGTTGGTTTTTTATCCCCCTTACCCCTCTTGCGTTGTTTTTTCTTCCCTTCAGGCTGCTGGTTGGCCTTTGGGTTAGTCGTCTGCACGAAGTGTACTTCTGACGTTTGGGTAGGAGGAGCAACCAAAGCAGTAGTCTGGCTGGCCGCTGAGTGTTGTATAGATAACTGTTGCAATTGTTTTGTCAATTTCTCAGCGGGCTTGGTTTGTGTCGAACCAACGATACCATCGGCATGTGGTCCGACTCTCTGTCTGGTTTTCTCCAGTATCGAATGTGGTGCATCTGGTAAGATGTTGTATAACAAACCGGACTGAGAATAGATGAGCTCGAACTGTTGAGCCCGCATAATGGTGTCTTCTTCAGAGAAAACTCCGGACGTTGCGACATCTTTAGACAACTGTGGGACCAAGGACTTAGTGAACCACTCCAGCAGGAAAGCTGGTGGGACTGGTACTTTGATAAGACTCTTTTGGCATCGCCACTCTTGAATGTGATCTGAGATATGGTCCACTGTCGTCTTCTCGAAATTGACTAGCAACTCTGTGTCAGCGTCGTATCTCACAGGTAACTGGAAATGGTTAAGGAAGACCATCGCCAGTTCGCCAAAAGAAGAGTATCGTGAACGATCAAGCTCTATGTACCATTTCACGGCACTCCCTATAAGAGTGCGTTAAAACAATCTCAACTGGACAGAGTCATCTTTCAGTGAGTTCGATGAACACCAAAGGTGGAAACTAGTCACATGATCACCTGGATCTTCGTTAGGCTTGGCCTCGAACTTTGGAATGTCCAAAGGAAACTTTGTTGGCATAGGAGGCCAATGTGGATCGTGACAGATAGGATCATTTAACAACCGTGTCAAATCTGGCAAGTGTAACGTCGCCAAGAATGGTAGTTTTGGTTGTTGCTGATAGCCTGGATAAAGGGGTCCTGGAGTTTGACTAGCACCAGGTTGCCAGAAAAAGTTTGGCTGTTGGTCGGGGTTCTGGTAGAAACCATGGCCCTAACCAGCGTAAGGGTTTTTCATCTGAGGATACATCATTGGCTAATTCCCCATGAAGGACATAGGATGTTGGGCGTTCATCGTGTTCGACGGACTTTGGGAAGGATTACCCCATGCCGGTCCCGATGGGAGAGGCATAGAAGTCTGTCCAGGGTTCCATTGACTGTGGAAAGAATTACCCCAGATCAGCATTCCAGAGGAAGGAATGGATCCTTGTCCTGAGTTCCAAGGTCCTGGTATATGTGCCCCTGGCGTAGGAATAGTACCCTGTGCCAGTGTAGACTATCCAAAAATGGGTGTGCCCCCAGCTGGGAAAGCAACGGATGCGAAAGTGTTATTACCAAACATCTCGTTCCAAACAAATGGTGACGAACCTACCGGCTAAGTTTGCGCAAGTGTTCCTTGACTCCCTGCTCCAAAAGGACTCGTGTGTGCAGGTTGCCCGGTGGACTGCTGATGCGGACCACCAAGCGAAGGGGATGAAGGAGGGATGTGACCTCCAGCGTAAGGAAAAGTGTTGAAAGGGGCAGGAATTCCCCCAAGTTGACCTTGCAGGGGAGCGTTAGAGCTCCCTGCCCCCAAACCCAAAGTCTGTAAAGTGGAGTAAGTGAGTACAGGGCTTGTACCCAAACTAGGCATACCGTATGAAAATGGTGGGCCTGTCACACTAGGTGTGTAAGGAGGTGTGGACGTCGCGATAGATGGGGTCGGTCCACTATGCGACGTAGTTGCGGTCGAGACCATGGTGGCCCGGACCGTTGACAAAGGCAAGTTAGGAGAAGCTTCTCCCGTGGTAGCAACAGTGATGGGAATGGAAGAATTCCCAGTTGAAGTAACAGAGTTTGGTTCCATCACTGGGTTAGGCACTGACAGGCGTTCGTAGAATTGAATTGGCACAATAATGTCTGGCCAAGTATGAGTGTTTGAGGTTTCAACCAATCCAAGATTGGCGGTTGATTCCTCTGGGGGTTGTTCGGGCTCAAAATCCCCAGTTGCTTCGAAAGACCCTTGATGGTCTAGCTTCCGCCTCAATGGTGGCGGGGGTGGCTCCAGTATAATTGGCGGCAGGCCTAGAAGCCTTCGTGACTGGCGGAGCTCTGAATCCTCTACTGTGTGAGAAGATTCACGACACACTAAGGTATTCTACACGAACAAACAATAACACTCGCTAAAAGAAAGCCCCTAGAAGATAAATCAAGCAAGCACTAAACTAGTTGGAAGAACAGTTACAACAACCAACACTAGAGCAACTTATCGATGCAAGTGAAAATCGAATACAGAATCACCCTCCGGGTATAATCTGCAAAGCGTGGCCCGATGTCTGTCCTAGGTACCGCGGTATACCCCCACAGTCACCCGTGTATGTCCCTAGAAAAGATTGGCAACTAGTTTTCCAGCACGTGAACAGTCACCAGGCGGGTACAGTCGATAGTCAGGTAGACCACAATGAGCAGGGTATCAAGCCCGAAACCTGTCAAGGGTATCGAGAGAAAATGGTCCGGAAGACGACTGAGGACCTCGAACGGATTTGAGACCCATGAAGCTCCATGGAAAATGCAAACGACGGAATCCCTTAACAAATCCTCGATATGTGTTCTCTACAATGCTCGGTCCAGCTTTGGAGGGGTTATCTCCGCTACCTTTCCTTACGCGACCTCGTGTTTAGCCCCTGTGTTAGAGGGGGGTCCCAGATAACTTTCCGTAACTGGACTTCTACACTCCCTATTGACAGACTCCAATGTTTGGTTTGAGTGGCCTTGGAGGATTTACTCTCCACCCTATTCCAAGGCCCTAGTCCTGAGCTAGTGAATGAACCCTACAAACAAGAGTTTGATAGTTTTTTAATTAGTGTTGCTTTTAATGGGCTTTTTTAAGTCACAAGGTATGATGGTGAAACTGATGGTGTGTAAAGACTCAAAGAAAAATGAACAATAAATGCTTGGAAACAAAACTTTTACAAACAATGCAAAACCAACAACTTTTCGAAAAGAAAGACTTCTTTTCTTTTCAACTTTCCTAAGATTTCATGCAGCAAACACCAAGTTATTTCACTCAAATCTGTGAGCTACTTATACTCTAAATGCAGTGCAAAAACTTATGAAAAAAGACTTCTTCCTAGCTACTGATGCAACAACACAATCTTCAAGGCAAGAAGAAAATGAAACAAGAGAATTTTTTTTTATTTAATTGCAAAATGAAGCAATAAAGGGAAAATGACGACAAGCACAAAACCAAGAAAACAACATAAAGTTCCGGCTTAAAGCGCAGATCGCAAAAGAATCAGAGCAGGGATGCAAAAAGCAATCCAGAAAGCACCAATTCTAACACTTGTCTAAAAACCATAAAACTACAATTTTTTTTTTCTTTTTGTCTTTCCTATCAAAACATTAAGTAAGAAAAACACAAGCTAAGGATATGAGGCCCTAACTTAATGACTGTGCACCCTAGACTTCAAACCCTGAAAGGAACACTTCTCACCACAGGAGGGGATGACTGCCCCACCCAGGCTGAAAGGAAACCAGACAGGCCCGCGACTGTCACTGAGACAGCACGCGTTCAAACGTGTGCTGAGCTACAACAGCACGCGGATACCCACGAGAAGAAATGACACAACCCGCGTGTAGGTATAAATCAAAGAAAAAAATCAAACATAGGCAGCCCAGACCTGAAAGAGGCCTCTGGTAGTGACAACCAGGGTCTCTGAAAGGCTTGGATGCTTCCACTTTAACAGAAAAGGAAATTTTTCACAAAGAAAACAAATGCAAAGAATAATCAACACAATGAGGCAGACTGAAAGCAAGACAGTAAATCAATCAAGACCCAGACAGGATCCAGAAATCCCCTTGAGAAGGTAAAATTCTGACAGGGAAGAGGAGACTGCCTCTTAAGCTTCCTGGGCTCTACACGCTACTGAAACCACTACAGCAGGCATTCAAACGCGGGCTGTAGAAGGTTAGGGCATGGGTTACATGCGTGTAGGCCTTCTGCAAGCCGCATGTACCTCTGTGTGTCCCAAGAATAAGTGTCAAGCAACAGTCAAGGAAAAACTGGTATTGATAACCAGGTTCCTTGCTAGATTTTGACCTAACAGAAAACAAAAACAACAAAGAAACAGAAACTTTATTCCTTTAAACTACCCAAAAACCTTCAATGAAATCCAGAAACCCTAAGAGTAAAATTCCCCAGTGGAGTCGCCAATTCTGTTGTTGGGAAATTATACCCTACGGACTAACAAGCTAGGGCTTAAACCTGCATGCAGATCATGACCCTTAAGAAATTACTTTTAACCTTCTACCCCAAACCTAAAACCCTTTTTCACATGCAAACATGGGAGGAACCAAATAACCTTTTTATCGTCGTTTGGTGTAGATCCTTCGTTGCGCTTTATCTCCTTGCTTCTGCTACTCCTTCCAAAAAATGATCCTGCAATCAAGACAAAACTATGCATGCATGCTATTGTTCTACTAGAGGGTTAGAGATTAAACATACATCAAATGAAACACATAAGACTCGTGCATTTGGGATGGGAAAAGTATCTTTTTATTAATCTCAAGATGAATCAACTTACAATGATTATAGAGACCGGCCACCGTTCCTTGATCCTGATCCTGGGCTCCTCCTCTTCTTTGTCCTCCAACTGCTTTGCTTGAATTCTCCTAAAGCTTGAGGAAAGGCTAAAGGGTTGGGACAAAACGGATTTGGCAATTGGGCAGAGTTTCTTTGCTATGATTTTCCTCTTTTGAATAGTACCCCTACCACTTCTTTTATAGGCTAGAAGGAGCTAGGGTTTTAGACGAACTCTTGGCCATGCATGGTTGGGAGTTCCAGTTAACTGACCCAAAGCTTTTCGTTCCGTCGGAAGCTTTCCTGATTTTTTTCTTTGTTAGGTAAACGCGGGCTGTAGTGGGCCAGCCAGCGTTCCAACGTGTGCTATATAAGGCCTGCCAGCGTTCCAACACACCCAGTAATGGGTTAGGGCGCGGGTTACTTATTTTAAGAGGTTTTTGAAGAGTCTGTTCAGCATGGCTTTGGCAATGAAGGGCAATGAGTTGGCCTGATGCCAAGTAAGCATGGATGGTGCAATTTAGGGTTATAACAGTCATCATATTTTTCATCAGTTTTTGTTGCTCATAGCGATGACTTGAGCAAACTTTGGCATGAGCGGTTTGGTCATCTAAAATATCATTCATTGCAACAACTATGTAATCAATAGATGGTGACTGGTCTTCCTCTTGTTTCATGCAGAGATGGTGTTTGTGCCGGTTGTGTTCTTAGAAAACATCATCGGGACAGTTTTGAAAAACATGCCTCTTGGCACACCTCGGGTCCTTTGCAGCTTGTTCATAGTGATTTGTGTGTCCCACTTTCTTATCCTTCTTTTTCTGGGTGCAAGTATTTCTTAAATTTCATTGATGACTTTTCCAGACATACTTGGGTTTACTTCTTAAAACTTAAGAGCGAAGTTTTTGACAAGTTTTTGGCCTACAAGGCCCTTGTAGAAAAATCAATCTGGACATCAAATTCAAAGGTTAAGAACAGATAATGGAGGCGAATATGTGAACAATAATTTTACAAGTTACTTCACTACACAGGGCATCCAAATGCAACACACTGTTCCACATACACCACAACAAAATGGTGCTGTTGAGAGAAATAACCACAGATTAAAATAAATGGCTAATTGTATGATCCAATCTAAGGGATTACGTCTAAAGTATTGGGCGAAAGCCATTAAATGTGCAAATTACATAGTAAATCGCACTCCCACAGAGGATCCTAAATATATAACACCGGAGGAAGCTTGGAATAAAATTAAACCAGATGTAATTCACTTATGTGTATTTGGAAGTATATCATGGGCTCACGTTCCTGATGAGAAAAGGAAAGCATTGCAGCCTAAAAGTGAGAAGTGTATATTTTTTGGTTATTCTAAAGATGTCAAAGGTTACAGAATTCTTCAATCACATTGTAATGAAATTATTATTAGAATATATGTTAAATTTGATGAAAATATCTTGGCTTGCGAGCCCAATTCGGCATTTGTGCCTTCTTTAGCCTGTGAGCCTAATTCAGCAGTTGTGCCTTCTTCGGCCTGTGAGCCATATTCGACATTTGTTCCTTCTTCTATTCTGGATACTTCTTCAGATGATGATAGTGAGGATGACAATCCACCTCTGCCTACTCACCCTCCTCCAGATGAGTCCTTTGAACCTGAACCAACACCAGTTCCACCGCTTCCTAGATGGGTCCGTTCAACACGAGAAGTAGTTGGTGGTCTTGTTGGTGATCCTTCAGATCAGCGTCGAACACATTCACGGTTCCAATGAGCCTCTTCTCTTTTGGCTCAAGCTTCGAAGACTCCTGATCTATAAACATTTGCAAAAGCTTTAGGTCATCCAGATTGGGATATAGCAATGAATGAAGAGTATCGTTCTTTAATGGAAAATGATACTTGTGATCTTGTACCTCTTCCAAAAGGAAGAAAACTTGTTAGATGTAAATGGGTCTACAGAACTAATTATGCATCAGATGGAAGTGTTGAAAGACAAAAGGCTCGGTTAGTTGCCAAAGGATTTTCCCAAGTTGAAGGAATTGACTATAATAAAAAAAATTCCCCTGTAGCCAAAATGAATTCCATCTGCCTTGTTCTTTCCCTTGCCACCTCACATAAATGAGAGGTCCATCAGATGGATGTTAAATCTGCCTTCTTGCATGGTGATTTGAAAGAATAAATCTACATGGAACAACCTCCTAGCTATGTCCAAAATTAATCTAGCCTTGTTTGTCGCCTCAAGAAATCTCTTTATGGTCTCAAGCAAGCTCCCCGATCTTGGTATACCAAAATGGACAACTTTCTTATTGCCACTAGATTCTCTAGATGTCATTTTGATCCTAATGTCTATACCAAGAAAGTAGGAAGCCATCTCATAATCCTTGTCCTTTATGTTGACCTTATCCTTACTGGTAGTGACCCAAAACTTTTAAACCATGTGAAAACCATCTTTAAGAAGAAATTTGAAATGACTGACTTAGGATTTTTGCACTATTTCCTTGGCCTCCAAGTTTTGCAGACCAATGAAGGAATTTTTCTTTCCCATTCTAAGTATGCTTATGACCTTCTTCAATGCTTTCACATGGATAATTTTAAACCAACCCCTTCTCCTTTCTAGTCTGGTGTCAAGCTTACTTCCACCTATACTTCTCTTGAAGTTGATGCCACCCTTTACCATCAGTTAGTTGGTAGCCTCTTATACTTGACTCATACCAATCCTGATATTTCCTTTGTTGTTGATCTTGTTTCCCGATATATGCAAACACCCCATGAAAGCCATTGGAAAGCAGCTAAAAGGATACTTCACTATGTCTGTGGTACAATTCAGTTTATGATACATTACAGTTTAGGGGGGACTCCTTTATTGGTTGGTTTCACTGATTCAGATTGGGTCGGCGACCCTGATGATCGGAAGTGTACTGCAGGTTATGTTTTCAGCCTTGGTTTAGGACCTATCACTTGGTCCTATAAGAAACAATAGGCTATTGCACTTTCTTCATCATAAGAAGAGTACCGAGTAGCGGTAAATGCAAGTCATGAATCCTTGTGGCTTCGACAAATCCTTTTAGAGTTTGGATTATAGCAACAACATCTAACCATCCTTTGGTGCAAAAATCAGAGTGCCATCAAGCTCACCAAAGACCCAGTTCAACATCAACGTAGAAAACACATGGATCTACACATGCACTTCATCAGAAAGCTCATTCATGATCAAGTTATTGAAGTGCTCTTTTTCCCTACAGAAGATCAAGTTGCAGACATTTTCACAAAGTCTCCTACAGAAGCGAAGTTTTCCAAACTTTGATATATGTTAGGAATTCAGGAAGTTGTCATTAAGGGGGGATAGGCTCTAATGCCTCCTTCCTTATCCTATTGTGTAACTATTGTAAATCCTTCAATCCTATCCCAAGTTTTTCTTAAAGGGGGATGTTGGGATATTTAGACACTTAGGATTTAGTTAAGATATACTTGGTCTATTGTGTCATTAGGTAAAAGTGTGTTTTCTAGTGTGTTTCTTTAGTATGAATTAGTATGCATTTGTATTTAGGAAATACGATGGTCACGATATGTTCCCGACATAGAGTGATCCCATGGTTCATACTCTCCTCGATCTTAACAACCATTTATCCATGGCTAAACACTCGATTGGTCCATGATCTCTATTTAAAGAGCATGGAGGGTCATTTTCCGATGATCGATTGTGAGAAACTCTCTTGTAAAATCTCTCTGTAATCTTTTTCTTTGCATTAATAAACTGATCCAAGTGGCCATGTTGGTTGGGGCCGTGGATGTTTCCATATAGGGGTTTTACCATGTGAAAACATCGGTGTGTTGATCTTTGATATGGTTATGTGAGTGGTTACTGAAGGTGTTCATCCTCTGTTGGAATACCTGTGTTGTCGAACACTCTGGAGACATCATGACTGTCAAATAACCTTTCCAATGGCACTCAACCCCTGGGTATGTGGTTCGTTTTAAGTTCCAAAATGTTGTGGCCAACCACGTTTTTTAACAACTAGGATATATGTTGATTCTCTAATTCATCATCTTCACCTTCCTGGTCTATTGAGATGCTAGAGAAGTCTTCTATGGTTTATAAAAATCTTTGCAGCTCTAGGTCATCACCAAAGACCTGCCAGTGCTTTATGTTGTCTGGTATGGTTGTCCTATGTCTGACTTCCATATGATACATGATATTTGGATGAATGGGAGGTCTAAAGGTACTTGCAGCTAAGGCCAAATAATATTCCTTTTGATTTTCCTCTCTGTGAATGAAGGAGATGTTCAATGCTAGAAAGAAGTTGTCAACCATGTCCCACACCTCATTCCTATATTGTTTCAGCCTCTGTTTCTTAGATTGATATATTTTATTGACTTGATTGATGATTAACTCAGAATCACCAAATACTACCAAACTTTCAATGGCCATGTATTTAGCAGCTCTCAATCCGAGTACTAGAGCTTCATACTCAGCTATATTGTTAGTAGTCTCGAATTCCAGCATATAAGAGAGAGTTATAACCTCCTGCATAGGGGAAATGAGGAATATACTAGACCCAAAACCTTATTTTGATGAATATCCATCGAAATACATATTCCACACCTTTTTTTTGTTGATCTGTCAAAGGTTGATCCTTGCATTTGTTGATTGTAATTTCTACTTCATCACCATTTATATGAAAAACAGATGAGTCAATCTCTTCCTTGACAACATAAATTGGACGGTTGCTCAGATTCTGATGGTCATTGACAATGTATGCCAATCTAACCTCCCTGTATAGCATCATGTGTTCTCCTTGAAAAACAGGGATGGTGGCATATGTGAGGTCCATTTGTAACGATCCTCCAACCTTTTTGGCCCACATCCTTCATAATAGAATACCAAAATTGGGGGTAATGTCAGCCACCATGATGTCCATCACTACACTCTTCATGGGTAACTATTCCAAAGAAACCACCAGATCCTTTATTAATCCCAAACATTTGAATTTTTTGTATTCAAAGGAGTAAAGTTCTTGATAAGGGTTAGTGATCTCCAGACCTAGTTCCTCCATTACAACCTTAGGCATGACATTGTGTGAAGCACCTGAGTCCATGAGAAAGTTATGCGAGATTTTGTCATGGAAATTTAAAGATATGTAGAAAGGTGGAGAAGAATCAGAGCCATACTTAATGTGAGGGATCAAAGTAATGGATGGGTTTTCATCTCGCAGACTAATTATGTTAAAAGTTACGACAGAAGTAGGTGGTTGCAAAACCTTCATAATGGATTGCTTTAAAGGATCATTTTTCAACAATTATGACAGAGGTACAGGGATCTTTATATTTCTCAAATCATGCTCTGGACTAAAATATGTTTGTGGCCTATAAACTTCCTTTACTTCTGGGACAAAAGTTTTAAGAGGAGGAGGATGGTGAGATTTATCCATTGCACCCTTGCTTGGATTTGTCTTGGGAGGAACTTATGTTTTTTTGTTTTGATCAGAGGTGGTGGCTTTGGGAGCGCCTGTTTTAGGCCTCAAGTCATATTTCTTTTGGGGTTGGCCTTGAATAACTCCTTATTCCACTATCTCAATATCAAACTAATGTGACCATTGTGCTACCTCATAATCTTGTTGCGTTAAGCAACTGGTGTAAAAATATGTTTCATTGAAAAGTACAACAACATCATCCACAACATCACTATTTGCATCCATATCCTCTATCTGATTGTTTTGGAAAGTAGGTACTAATATTTGGTCATCAACATTCCTCCTCTCTCTCTACATTATCTGAGGGGCATCATTTGGCCTTCTAAACTAGTTTGGATTTCTCCAACCCCTTGAAAATCTTTGTTTGGTTGTTTATATTCTCATTTCATCTTAGTTATTTCAGATGTCATATCCTTCAAAGTTTTGGTCATTTCATCAAGTTTAGGATTAGATGTGGCTAGGTTAGAGGAGGAAGGGGATTCCTCTCTCTGTTTATTCTTGTCTTTTTCAGATCTAGCCTTTAACCTGTCTGATGTCAAGATATTGGAATCAACCTCAATGGTTGCTTATTGCATGGATATAAAGATAGTGGATCTTCTCCCCCTCAACATAAGAGACCATTCTGCATCAAATGAATTTCATAAGTGATATTGGAAGAGGCTTCAGTTTGTTTTATCTCATCTGGGATCCTACCATACATCTTATTAAATCTCTTAGTGAAGTCTGAAATAGACTCACAATTATTTCTCTTAAGGGCCCCAAACTTAGTGATGTAATACAGATAATCCCTTTTGTCTCCCCATTTCTTTATGAAAGATTCATATAACACATCAATATATGCAATGGAGACTAGAGGGAGGCCCATGGACCATTTTCTTACCTCCCCATCAAGGCTCTGTACAAATAACCTCATCCACACATCTGCATAGCTAATGTTAAAGTTGTCTGCAAATTTGTAGAAGGATACTAGATGTTCCTCATATGTGACATCCCCTTCCCCATTATATATGGGAAAATATTTCATGTAATTTGTGTCAGAGTGCATGTAATCCAATAGAAAGAACTAGGGGTGCATACTTGGCCGCAATTATGGCATCCATCCTGTTAACAACCATTGTTTGGGCAATAGGAATCTAAAGATTGATTGGAGCTACAAGGGTGGACACTGGATTGGATGGTGAAGTATAAGCATGAATTGAAGGTGTCTGTGGTTCCTTGGAATTATGATTCTCAGGGATAGAAAATTAAAGATGCTTATGATGATGAAGAAAAGTAGATTCTTGAGGTGCAACTTTACCCTTGAGGTGTGAGGTATATCTTTGAGCTAAGGTGGATTTTCTTAGTTGTCTTTATGGCTCAGAGACTACTATTTCCTTCTCAAGGTTGGGATGAGCCTTAGTGGCTTTGATGTGCTTAGATTTGGATCTCGTGAGTCCTTTTTTGGGAGCCAATATTTCTTTTATGAAATTTACTTAGGGGATTCACAAGGTGAAATATGGAAGTATGAATATGTATGATATTTTTTCACCATAAATGGTCAGATATGATCGTTTTCATTCTCTCAGGGATAGATATTATGTTACTCCATTCCCCAGTAATGACACCAGAAGATGTTGGTCCTAAGGTCTGCACCTGACTGCTAAAGGGTAGAGCTTGGCCACCTCACATTATGAATGGTTGGATTTTTTTATTTATGAGTTAGTTAGAGGGTTGATTTAGCAAGACATAGGAATGGTTTGGTTGGAAAAATGACATGGATGAGGGTCCTCCTTGGCTGGTGGCACAATAACGACAGTGTAATGTGCCTTTCCAAATAGGAGCTCTAGAGAGGAGGCTTAATGGTCTAAACCACCCCGTTAGACTATAGCCAGGGACAAAAAGGGGTAAACAGGGTTACTAAAGGTCACTCCAGTCACAGGTGTTATATTTGAAAAGTGATATTGAGATAAAAAGGGTTAAAAACACTTTAAAGTCATTATGAGCTAAAAATAGAAGTTGATAGTGAATTAGGGTTTCAACAGTGATTTAGGGTTTTGGAAGTGAACAGTGAATTAGGGTTTTGGAAGTGAACAGTGAATTAGGGTTTTAGTATGATTTAGGGTTTTGGAAATCTATAAAGGAAGGTTCAGCGACCTAATTCATTATTATGCAGATTATGACTTGTCATTGAGGAGAAGAGGCACATCTCAAGAGAGATAGTTCAGTGGATTCCATGAGGAAGACACCAGTGGGCTGATTTTGGTGTTGAGAGAGACACCCTAGTCACTGGGAAGATCATTCAGGTCTTCCATCATTCTTCAGTAGTAGTTACACAATGTTCAACAGCAAGGGCACATTCATCTAGAGTGAGGGCACAACTTCTAAGAGCGTTTTTAGTCGACTTATCCCATCCAGGGAGAATTCCGAGATTTCCCTCCGACCCATTTGAGAGGAGGAAAAGGAACATCTTTTTCCTTGTTCCTCATCATATTTTGATGGAGGAATCAATTGGGACACATTTTCTAGACTTGGATGTGCGACACTTTTGGTGGGATCATTTGGGGTTCCAAAGCGAGCATCATACCAGATTCATGGAAACCCTTCTGACCCATTTCCTAGTATACCAAGGCGGTTTTTTTGAGACATATATCATATGATTTTGATGATGGAATCACTAGGACACATTTTTCCAGAAGAAGAGGGGTGCATTCCCCCAGGGGTATCCATCTGGGGTCCAGTTTCATCAGCAAATGGGTCTAAAAGATACCAGTACTAAGGACTAGAGCAGGGTGCATCATTTGGGACTGTTTCTAGGCCATTCTGAGAAGTATAGCTCCCAGGGAGAACTTTCCAGAATTCCAGTAGTTACCGTTAGAGCTACCATAGTCCCAGTGCATCCATTGATTCTGCAGTGCTCCCATATTCTGGGTATTATCTTTTAGTTTCTTATTTGTATTCTGGCTAAGATCCTTGTTTTTTTATCTAGTCAAGTATTGTCAGTTTATTTAGCCACATTTGACCATTTTGTAATCCACATAGATATCATAATATAAAATTTACAGTCCTTTATCACATTTGTTATTTGTATGATCATTTATATGTTGTAAATGATTCATCCTACACACACATTAGTAGTGTTTCCTAGACTAGCCAAGTCAGGAACATTATAGACCCATTTCCCAATAGACCAAGGTGGTCATTTTGAGACATATCTCATCTGATTCTGATGGTGGAATCACTAGGACACATTTTTCCAGAAGAAGAGGGTTGCATTCCCCAAGGGGTATCCATCTGGGGTCTAGATTCATCAACAGAGGAGTCCGAAGACACCAGTACTGAGGACTAGAGTAGGGCGCATCATTTGGGACAGTTTCTAGGCCATTCCGAGAAATATATCCCCTAGGGAGAACTTTCTATAATTCCTGCAATTACCGTCACAACTGCCATAGTACCAACACATCCATTGATTCCGCAGTGCTCCCATATTTCGAGTATTATCTTTTAGTTTCTTATTTGTATTTCATCTAAGATCCTTATTTGTTTATCTAGTCAATTATTGTCAGTTTATTCATCTGCATTCGACCATTTTGTAATCCACAGAGATATCATAATATAAACTTTGCAGTCCTTTGTCTCATTTGTTATTTGTATGATCATTTATATGCTATAAACGATTCATCCTACACACACATTAGCAGCGTTCCTAGACTATCCAAGTCAATAACATTACAATGGTATCATAGCATTAGTCCTGTCAGCCTGTGACTAAAGACAATGAGTGCAATAGAGGACCCAGAGGCTCGTGAACATATAGGTGACGAATATGTCACTTATAGCAGGCATAAGGAAAGAAGGCATAGGCCTGATTTTCCCCCTTTTCCTCCTAGATCAGAGGAAGAGGGAGAGGCACATAGAGAAATAGAGAGAAGGACAGAGTGTGAGGCTGAGCGTGAGGGAGAGAGGATGCTAGGAGATATATATGAGTGACCAGAGGACAGTGGAAAAAACCCCACAGATCCAGAGACAACTTTCATGCAGGTTATCAACGATATGTTATCTAGTCAATGGACCATGTCTCATTCCTTAGCACAGGTGGTTGATAGATTGGCTAGAGTGGGCACCCCAGACACACAAGTCTCGCATGCAACATAGTGGAAATTAGGATTAGGCAGTAGACCCCAGTCACTCTCTCGCACATACACCTCTGCGAGTAGGATTCCCAGACCCTTGTTTCCCCTTTTCCAGAGGGCACCCCTAGTAGTAGCATCACCACTGATAGCACAGAGGCCACCCAATCATGCAAACGACATTGCAGAGTATAGGAGGGATTACACAACATCGGGTCATGACTTCCATCAGGACATGACCTTAGTCGAGTACTATGGAATCAGACTCAGGAACCACCCCAGAGAGCCGTAGAGGGGAGGACCACAACAATAGTATGGGGATAACCTCGATTTCATCCGAAAAGTTGGGAAACTCACCATCCCTTCTTTCAATGGATCGTCCAAATACATCGCCAAAGATTAGGTATAGAAGCTATTACAGGATCAACCAGATGACCAAGATAGAGGCCATTAGTTTCGTGACCTTACAATTGGAGGGTGAGGCACACGAGTGGTGGTATCATGGAATGGTGACATTGGGTCACAGTCACATCACCTCCTATAGGGAGTTTATAGATAGGCTCATGGACAAGTTTGACAAGAAGGATCTCGAGATACACTTCAAGGATCTAGCCTAGTTGAGACAAACTGGCACAACAGAGGCATTCATCATAGACTTTCAGCGGGTAGCCGTGGCAGTGACAGATATATCAGAACCCAGGTTGATCATGTTATTCACAGAAGGACTCACAAAGCCTTTGAGAGGATGGGTGAAGGCATACAAGCCTCCCACTTTATAGGATGCCATCCTTCACACTCAAGATCTAGCAGACTCAGTGCCAAAGACTAAAACTTTCTCCAAACCATTTTTTCCCAAGAGGGATCAAGACAGGAATCCATTCCATAGAGAATGAAAGGGCAAAGAGAAGTTGGATGATGAGACTAGGAGAGAGCTTATGAGGAAGAAGATTTTCTTTAGCTGCAAAGATCCTTGGGTCCCAGGCCACAGGTGCATGGGCAAGGGAGAGATTAATTATATTGAGGTAGCAACAGATAGCATGGATAGTGAGGAGGAGGAGGAGTAAGACAGTTGATCCACTAGTTCAAGGGAGGAGTCATCACCAGCAGAGGAGAAACCTCCCCGTAGACCACCGAAACCAGTAGGAGCCCATCCTCCAGTAGTCCCACATCTGCCAGAGTAGGCTAATAGGAGGAAACCAACAAAGGGAGGAGTCATAGGGATCCTTTCTGGTGTTCCCAGGTATGATACCCTCCATATCAGAGGGATTATTCAGGGGAAAAAAGAAATTTCCTTGATAGATGGTGGGGCCACCCACAACTTCATCGATGCTTCACTAGTATCGAGACATGCACTTCAGATAGAGGATTTGAAGGGGTTTGATGTTGCGATAGCATATGGGCACATAGTGGAGTGTCTATACAGAGTTCCAAACTTAGAGATGAAGTTAGGAAACTACACTGTGAGAGACACATTTTATGTGGTTGACCTATCCAACAAAGATGTGGTGTTAGGAGTTCAGTGGATGATTACCTTGGGAAAAATCACTACCAACTACCAAACCTTGGAAATGGGATTCAGAGATAAGGATATGAAAAAGGTTGTTCTAAGAGGTATGTCGACAGGAGCACCCAGGAGAGTTTCAGCCAAGAGGATGGAGAGGATATTCAAACATGGGGAGGTAGCATATGCTACAAAATGCTTGATCACTACTCAGAAGGATTCAAAAGGTTGACAACAGTACCATACAGAGATCAAGAATTTATTGGGACAACATCAGCAGGTCTTTGAGGTAATTCCACTGGGGAGACTACCTAACAGGGGGTTTGAGCACACCATTGAGTTGGAGGAGGGGGGAAAACCTATGATCAACCCCCCTATCATCATCCTAGGAGGTTCAAGGATGAGATAGAGAAGGAAATCAAGGAATTTCTAGTGATGGGACACATCAGACTGAGCAGCAGCCCATTTGCTTCTTCAGTTGTCCTAGTTCTGAAGAAGGATGGCACCATGATGATGCGCATTGATAACAGAGCCTTGAACAAGAAAACCATCAAGAACCGATACCCTATCCCACGCATTGACGAGTTTACAGATGAACTGCATGGGGTAGTTTTCTTCTCAAAAATTGATCTATGCTCTACATATCATCAGATCAACATCTGAGAGTAGGACATAGAGAAGATGACATTTCGATGTCATTTTGGACACTTCGAGTTCCTAGTTATGCGATTTGGGCTAACCAATACACCCGCTACATTCCAGTCTTGCATGAACCATATATTCAGGGATCATTTAAGGGAACCAGTCTTGGTTTCCTTCGATGAAATCTTGATCTATAGCCAGTCATGGAAAGAGAATATGAGGCACCTGGATGAGGTATTCAACATCATGGAGGCACAATCATTATATGCCAAAGAGTCCAAGTGTGAGTTTGGTATGTTAGAGCTACTTTACTTAGGCCACATCATCAGTGCAAAAGGGGTATAGGTTCACCAAGAGAAGACCAGGGCCATTCTGGATTGGCCGATTCCCAGGAATGAGACAAAATTGAGGAGCTTCTTTGGGCTATGCAGATATTACAGGCAGTTCGTCTAGGGTTTTTCTTAGCTTGGAGCACCACTGACAGATCTTAACAAGCATGGGTCCTTCATATGGACCGAGAAATCATAGGAAGCCTTTGATCACATGAAGGAAGTCATGGGCACTTGTCCAATGTTGGCACTACCATACAGAGATCAATAATTTATTGGGACGACATCAACAGTTCTTTGAGGCAATTCCACCAGGGAGACCACCTGACAGGGGGTTTGAGCACACCATTGAGTTGGAGGAGGGGGCCAAACCTATGATCACCCCCCTTATCGTCATCCTAGGAGGTTCAAGGATGATATAGAGAAGGCAATCAAGGAACTGTTGGCGATGGGACACATCAGACCGAGCAGTAGCCCATTTGCTTCTTCAGTTGTCTTAGTTCTGAAGAAGGATGGCACCATGAGGATGTGCATTGATTACCAAGCCCTGAAAAAGAAAAACATCAAGAACCGGTACCCTATCCCACACATTGACGAGTTTATGGATGAACTACATGGGGCAGTTTTCTTCTCAAAAATTGATCTATGCTCTGGATATCATCAGATCAACATCTGAGAGCAGGACATAGAGAAGATGACATTTCGATGTCATTTTGGACACTTTGAGTTCCTATTTATGCCATTTGGGCTAACCAATGCACCTGCTATATTCCAGTCTTGCATGAGCCATATATTCAGGGATCAATTAAGGAAACCAGTCTTGGTTTTCTTCAACGACATATTGATCTA
Source organism: Picea engelmannii (assembly GCA_009831015.1). NCBI lineage: Eukaryota > Viridiplantae > Streptophyta > Pinopsida > Pinales > Pinaceae > Picea > Picea engelmannii. The sequence goes on along the minus strand of ML804197.1, from coordinate 212,806 downwards.
TAGTCAGCCATGGCAAGATCATATGAGGCACCTAGATGAGGTATTGAGCATCATGGAGGCACAATAATTATATGCCAAAGAGTCCAAATGCGATTTCGGTATGACAAAGCTGCTTTACATAGGCCACATCATGATTGCACAGGGGGTACAGGTTCACCAAGAGAAGATCAGGGTCATTCTAGATTGGCCAAAACCCAGGAATGTGACAGAATTCAGGAGCTTCTTCGGGCTGTGAAGATATTATAGGTAGTTCGTCTGGGGTTTTTCTCAGCTTGGAGCACCACTGACAGATCTTACCAAGCATGGGGACTTCATATGGACCAAGAAATCACAGGAATCCTTTGATCACATGAAGGAAGTCATGGGCACTTATCCAATGTTGGCACTACCAGACTTCACCTTGCCATTTGTACTAGAGTGTTACGCATCCAGCGAAGCTATCGATGTAGGTTTGATGCAGGGAAGACACCCCATTGTATTCGAGACCCAGAAGCTTAGTAAAAATGAGAGGTTGTACTCCATTTATGAAAATGAAATGTTGGCAATCATGCATGCCTTGACCAAGTTCATACAATATTTGGTGGTCAACAAATGTTGGAAGATTGATTGTTGTCATTGATGTCAACCCTAGTAATGGGTTTTGGACCGCAAGATTGACAAAGGTATTTGGACATGAAGGAAAATGCACATGCATATACAACACCCATGAATGGATAGTATACATCATGTTGTTTCCGGTGGTATGTGACATGTCACATGGATCCTCATGGTTGAGGAGAAATGAATTTTTGAAGATGACAA
>ML804197.1:176806-208444 GCA_009831015.1 Picea engelmannii | reverse complement strand
ACATGTAGTCCCTGAAAATAATTAAAGAAAATAATTACAAAATAAGAAAGTGTCAGGTCGGCCCTAATGTTAAAAGGAAGTGACATAAATGGTATAAATAAATATCATTATACATTCATTTTATACAAGTCAAATTTCAGAGGTAATAAGAAGTAAAAGAAGGTCGGATTTCAAGGGAGGATGAAGTCTTTTGGTGATGTGTTCTAAGGTATGTTATTTTCCGGTCATCTTACCATTTTTTCTATAACTTTGTTTCTAGAATGCGTCAGATGGTGAAATATATATGGTATTGAGAAGACATATCAAGGTACCTCTGGTAAAAATTTCAGCTCTTGATTCGATATAATTATGGAGATACACTCTGTGGAATATAGGGTTTGTGACCAGTCCTGAAACTAGTCAATAAACAGGTGTTTTGGGTAAAACAGTCATAAATGTTTCATATAGACTCCAAATGCAGTGGGACCACTTCCATTGTAAAGAGTACATAATGTAGTTTCTTGTGGGCAAGTTTCAAAATAATATGTTAAATATTGAGTGTGGGGCATGCTGTACAAGTTGGGTCTTCTGAACAGACCAGAATTGAATAAAGTCTACCATTCTTTCTATAACCTCTTTTTGGGGAGGATTCAAGGAGTGAAAATTAGAGGATTTTCAGAGAATACATTGAGTAACATTATCTACAGGATCAGAGTACTCCAAGAATTGAATAATTGCATAAATTGAAGAAGTTTGAGAAAGCATTATCAGGTTCTATGTGATGATTGGTTGATGGTGATGATTTAATGTAAAGTTTTATTATCTCTCATATATTCTTGGGTGGAAGGAAGGGGAAAGGATAGAGAGTTCAAATATATATTGATATTGGAGGATTTTATCTTCCTCTTGGAGGTTTATCCCTCCCTTTACATTTGGAAGCTGTAGCTACCTTTGGAAGTCATTACTTCCCTTGAACAAAAACTATTGATTATTTCTCATATATTGTGCATGGTGTATTGTGGTGTATTGGTGTAACTCTTATATTATTGTTCATTGCTCATTGGATATAATTGAATGGTTTAAGTATAAGTTGAAAAAGGTTTTTAAATTGTACTTGATATTGATTCACCCCCCCTCTCAGTATCAACAGCAAATTCGTGGTCAAGACCGATCACAACAGTTTGAAGTATTTCCTTGAGCAGAAGGACCTCAGTGAGTGCCAAAAGAAATGGGTGACGAAGGTATAGGAATTCGAATTTGACATAGAGTATGTCAAGGGGAAGAATAAAATTGTGGCTGATGCACTATCGGGGAGACCTGTGGCATGTTCTTTGATGGAGATTTTAGCAGATTGGAAATCCCACTTGTTAGTGGAATAGTCTAAGAACAAGTTCATTTGTGAGATGATGGATGGGAAGATACAGGATGACCAGTATAGGGTCATTGACGATGTCATATTTTACAAGGATAGATTCTACTTGGTGCCAGATTTAGGGCTCAAGAAGAAGCTCCTCACCACAGTTCATGATTCACATCTAGCAGCCCATCAATGATTTTTCAAAACCTTTAAACAAATCAGAGAGAGGTTCTCATGAAAGGGCCTCAAACAGGACGCTATGAGGCACTTCAGTGAGTGTGTGAATTGAAAGTAGAACAATTCATAGCATGCTTGATCCAAGTGGATATCGATGGCCACCCACCTTTTCCGACTGTCTCAAAACAGTTTTCTGGCAATTTTGGCAATTTACTATTTTTAGCAGGTTTTAACTCCTGGGGCCATTTTGAGTGCCTAAATGAATGTTTTTCAATATAGAGGTTCTCAATGATATCCAAAGGCATAATTTATCCCCCAAAATTAATCTCCTCTATGATACCTTTCCAACGATCTATCATATGCCTAAAACGAAGATCGTATGCAAAAGTTACAACCCCGGGAAGTTGATGCACCAACTTACCCAAATGAGGCCCACATGACTTTTGGCGCTTCATCTCCCAGGGTTAGGTTTTTGGATGTCTAGGATTTTTGGCATTCTAGTTTATTGTAAAAAGGCCTTCAGAGCCTCATTGTAATCATCTTCTTGCGAATGCGAGTAGCTGTCACATCTCTTCTCAGAGATAAGCTGCCACCATTCTAGCGAGTCTTTCACTCTGTATTTTTTACAGTCTCTATACATTTATTTCATTAATAGAAATTGTGTATTACTACATATCTCTGTTTATGGTTGCATCTTTGATACATTTATTTTATATTATTTAATATATGTGATATCTCTGTGCATTTGTTTATTATATCTCCGATCTCATTTCGTGCTGAAAATAATCCGGATCAATGCTCTTCCAGCAGGGCTACTCCAGCCACTCCCCATTCCAAAGAAGAAATGGGAGAGTGTATCTATGTACTTGATCACAGGTATACCCAAGGTCTAGGGTAAGAACTGTATCTATGTAGTGGTCGACAGATTGACCAAGTTTTCTCACTTCTATGCCATACCGACAAAGTACAATGCATTTCAGGTAGCCAAGCTTTTCTTCAGGGAGGTCTTCAGACTTCATGGGTTGCCGAAGAACATCGTCAGTGATAGGGACAATCGGTTCATATGGACATTTTGGAGAGAGTTGTTTCGGTTGGTGGGGACATAGTTGACACCTAGCATCAGCTATCACCCTCAGATAGATGGGCAGACTGAGATTGTCAACAAGTGGGTTGAAGGGTATTTGAGGAACTATGTAGGAGGAAAACAGTGAACATGGGTAAAGTGGTTACATTTAGGAGAAAATTTCTACAACACCACCTTCCACATGTCCATTGGTATGACACCCTTCCAAGCATTGTATGTATATGATGTTCCCACTTTGGTAGACTTGGTCTTCAGGGAGAGAAAAGCTCTCAAGGCTAAGGATTGGATCATAGAGAGTGAGGAGATTCTCAAGTTGTTGAAAGAGAACCTGCAGACAGCGCAAAACCGACAGAAGATATGTGTGGATAGGCACAGGATAGAGCATAGCTTTGAGGTTGGAGATTTGGTTTTCTTGAGACTCCAACCCTACAGACAGTCATCTCTAAAGAAGAGTGGGGCTGAGAAGATCAAGCCCATATTTTATGGTCCTTACAGGATCATGCTCCAAGTAGACGAGGCTTCTTACAAGCTATATCTTCCAGAGGGGAGCAAGATTCACAACGTGTTCCACATGTCTTGCCTAAAAAAGGCAGTGGGAAAATTCATTAGCACATCAGAGGAGCTTCCCCCATTGGATGAGGAGGGACAGTTGGAGTTAGTTCTGGAGGAGGTTTTAGAGTTCCAGGAGAGGAAACAGAGGAGTAGGGTCATCAGAGAGTGTTTGATCAGATGGAGAGGGCTTCTAGTAGAGGACGCTACTTGCGAGAGTGAGCAGGTGTTGCAGCACCCTAGACTGGTATTTCTTGAGGACAAGAAATTTCGGGAAGGGAGGACTGTAATGTCCATTTCCAAATAGGAGCTCCAGAGAGGAGGCTTAATGGTATAAACCATCCCATTAGACTATAGCTAGGTTCAAAGAGGGGTAAACAGTGTTACTAGAGGTCACTCAAGTCATAGGTGTTATATTCAGAAAGTGACATTGAGCTAAAAAGGGTTAAAGGCACTTTTAAGTCATTATGAGCTAAAAATAGAAGTTAACAGTGAATTAGGGTTTCAACATTTATTTAGGGTTTTGGAATTCAATAGTGAATTAGGGTTTCAACATGATTTAGGGTTTTGTAAAGCTATAAAGGAAGGGTCAATGAACTAATTCATTATTATGCAGATTATGACTTGTCATTAAGGAGAAGAGGCGCATCTCAGGAGAGATAGTTTAGTGGATCCCAAGAGGAAGACACTAGTGGGATGATTTTGGTGTTGAGAGACACACCCTAGTCACTAGGAAGATCATTGAGGTCTTCCATCATTCTTCAGCAACAATTACACAGTGTTCAACAGCAAGGGATCATTCATCCAGAGTGAGGGCACAACTTCTAAGATGGTTTTTAGTCGACTTATCCCATCCAGGGAGAATTATGAGATTTCTATCCGACCCATTTGAGAGGAGGAAAAGGTGCATATTTTTCCTAGTTCCTCATCAGATTCTGATGGATGAATCAACTAGGACTCATTTTCTAGACTTGGACGTGCGACACTTTTTGCATCAGACCAGATTCAGGGAAACCCTTCTGATCCATTTCCCAGTACACCAAGGAAGTCATTTTGAGACATATCTCATCTGATTTCGACGGTGGAATCAATAGGACAATTTTTTTCCAGAAGAAGAGGGGCGTATTCCCCTAGGGGTATCCATTCGGGGTCCAGATTCATCAGCAGAGGGGTCCGACAGATACCAGTACTGAGGAATAGAGTAGGGTGCATCATTTGGGACAGTTTCTAGGCGATTCCGAGAAGTTTAGCTCCCTGGGAGAAATTTCTAGACTTCCAGCAGTTACCGTCAGATCTGCCATATTATGAACGCATCCATTGATTCCGCAGTGCTCCCATATTCCAGGTATTGTATTTTAGTTTCTTATTTTTATTCTGGATAAGATCCTTGTTTGTTTATCTAGTCGAGTATTGTTAGTTGATTCAGCTGCATTCGGCCATTTTGTAATCCACAGAGATATCATAATATAAAATTTGAAGTCCTTTGTCTCATTTGTTATTTGTATGATCATTTATATGTTGGAAACAATTCATCCTACACACACATTAGCAGCGTTTCCTAGACTAGCCAAGTCCATCAAGGTTTTTTCAAAACCTATAGATAGATGAGAGAGAGATTCTCATGGAAGGGACTCAAATAGGATGTTATGAGACACATCAGTGAGTGTGTGACTTGCCGGTAGAACAAGTTAGAGCATGCTCTTCCAGCAGGGCTACTCTAGCCACTCCCCATTCCAGAGAAGAAATGGGAGAGTATATCTATGGACTTCATCACAGGTCTACCCAAGGTCCAGGGTAAGGACTGTATCTATGTAGTGGTCGACATATTGACCAAGTTTGCTCACTTCTATGCCATACTGATAGAGTACAATGCAATTTAGGTAGCCAAGATTTTCTTCAGGGAGGCCTTCAGACTTCATGGGTTGCCGAAGAACATCGTCGGTGATAGGGACAATCGGTTCATAGGGACATTTTGGAGAGAGTTGTTTCGGTTGGTGGGGATAGAGTTGACACCTGGCACCAGCTATCACCCTCAAAAAGATGGGTAGACCGAGATTGTCAACAAGTGGGTTGAAGGGTATTTGAGGAACTATGTAGGAGGACAACAGAGAACGTGGGTAAAGTGGTTACATTTAGGAGAAAATTGCTACAACACCACCTTCCACATGTCCATTGGTATGACACCCTTCCAAGCATTGTATAGATATGATGCTCCCACTTTGGTAGACTTGGTCTTCGAGGAGAGTAGATCTCCCAAAGACAAGGATTGGATCATAGAGAGTTAGGAGATTCTCAAGTTGTTAAAAGAGAACCTGCAGACAACGCAAAACCAATAGAAGATAAGTGCGGATAGGCACAGGATAGAGTGCAGATTTGAGGTTGGAGATTTGGTTTTCTTGAGACTCCAACCCTATAGACAGTCATCTTTGAAGAAGAGTGGGGGCGAGAAGCTCAAGCCCAGATTTTATGGTCCTTACAGGATCATGTGCCAAGTAGGCAAGGTTGCTTACGAGCTAGAGCTTCCAGAGGAGAGCAATATTCATAACATGTTCCATGTGTCTTGCCTCAAAAAGGCAGTGGGACAATTAATTAGCACATCAGAGGAGCTTCCTCCATTGGATGAGGAGGGACATTTGGAGTTAGTTTCGGAGGATGCTTTGGATTTTTTGGAGTGGAAACTAAGGAGCAAGGTCATCAGAGAGTTTTTTATCATATGGAGAGGGATTCCAGTAGAGGACGCTACTTGGGAGAGTGAGCAGGTGTTGCAGCACCCTGGACTAGTATTGCTTGAGGACAAGCAATTTCGGGAAGGGAGGACTGTAATGTCCCTTTCCAAATAAGAGCTCCAGAGAGGAGGCTTAATGGTATAAACCACCTTGTTAGACTATAGCCATGGCCAAAGAGGGGTAAACATGGTTACTAGAGGTCACTCCAGTCACATGTGTTATATTCAGAAAGTGACATTGAGCTAAAAAGGGTTAAAAGTGCTTTTAAGTCATTATGAGCTAAAAATAGAAGTCAACAGTGAATTAGCGTTTCAGTAGTGATTTAGGGTTTTAGAAGTCAACAGTGAATTAGAGTTTTAGCATGATTTAGGGTTTTGGAAATATATAAAGGAAGGGTCAATGACCTAATTCATTATTATGCAGATTATGACTTGTCATTGAGGAGAAGAGGCACATCTCAGGAGACATAGTTCAGTGGATTCCAAGAGGAAGACACTAGTGGGCTAATTTTGGTGTTGAGAGACACACCCTAGTCACCTTGAAGATCATTTAGGTCTTCCATCATTTTTCAGCAACAGTTACACAGTGTTCAATAGCAAGGGCGCATTCATCTAGAGTGAGGGTGCAGCTTCTGAGAGGGTTTTTAGTCGACTTATCCCATCCAGGGAGAATTATGAGATTTCCCTCCGACCCATTTGAGAGGAGGGAAAGGTGCATATTTTGCTTGGTTCCTCATCTGATTCTGATGGAGGAATCAACTGAGATGCATTTTATAGACTTGGACATGCGACACTTTTGGCAGGAGCATTTGGGATTCCAGAGCGAGCATCAGACCAGATTCAAGGAAACCCTTCTGACCCATTTCCTAGTATACCAAGGCAGTTGTTTTGAGACATATCTTGTCTGATTCCGATGGTGGAATCACTAGGATGAATTTTTCCAAAAGAAGAGGGGTGCATTCCCTGAGGGATATCCATCTGGGGTCCAGATTAATCAACAGAGGGGTCTGATAGATACCAGTACTGAGGAATAGAGAAGGGCGCATCATTTGGGATAGTTTCCAGGCCATTCCGAGAAGTATAGCTCCCAGGGAGAACTTTCCAGACTTCCAACAGTTATTGTCAGAGCTGCCATAGTCCCAATGCATCCATTGATTCTGCAGTGCTCCCATATTTCGGGTATTATCTTTTAGTTGCTTATTTGTATTCCGGCTAAGATCCTTTTTTTGTTTATTTAGTCGAGTATTGTCAGTTTATTCAATCGCATTTGACCATTTTTTAATCCATAGATATATCATAATATAAAATTTGTATTCCTTTGTCACATTTGTTATATGTATGATCATTTATGTGCTGTAAACGATTCATCCTACACACACATTATCAGCATTTCCTAGACTAGCAAAGTCAAGAACATTACAGTGGTATCAGAGAAGATTTGTGGAAACCCTTCCGACCCAGTTCCACATTTGGAAAGATGATCATTTTGAGCCATATAGCAGCACATTCCATTGGTGGAATCCTTTGGGGAGCATCTAGTGTCCCAAGAGGTGTGAAAACCCCCCAAGGGTCCAGATCCAGTGCCTCAGGGATCAGATCTGAGATCCAACAGTCATCCATTTTAGTCTAGAGACCAGGGCACTTCTATTGGAGCCATTTCCAGTGCATTTCAATGGTCAATTCTTCCGGACGATTTTTCCAGCTGGTAGCGGTTACCGTACTTCTTCGGAATCACATATTTTTTTTATCTATCTGTGCATGCATCAAATATGCTATCATCTTCTGATCACAGGTATTTTGATGTTATTTGTTTGTATTCTAGTGATGATCCATGAGATCTAGCTTATGATTTTATTCTATATTTCCAGTATGCTACTGTATTTCCATGCTTGAGTCACATAATACATGTTATTGGGCAGTTGATGTTCTTTACTTCCACATGCATACTTTATATATTGTTTAAACCATAAATATGCAACATGCACATGCAATATCCAACATGAACTTGCAATAACCATAAATATCTCAAACACACAACTGAAACGCATCCAGAAACCCCCAGTGTATATCTTGATCAGTAGCAAATATCTTGATCAGCGGACAGGTGAGACAGTAAAGGTAAGAAACAAAGAAAAACAACAAACCATTCAATGAACAATATGTTGCCATAAGTTTAAGTCTTAAAATGTCATTTCAAGCATTGAACATGTACCAAAAACATAGTTATTCCCACAGGTTGAAACACAAACAAATATTCATCAAATCATAGTTGTTATCACTGGTTTCGTATTAATAAAGACAATTTATATAGTAGCTGAAGGAAAAGAAATGTACTTTCCAAAAATCAAAATTGTATTCAAGATAACAAACACATACAAATTTGGACAAAAACACATTGTCATCAATAGTATCTTCACCAGCTAGAGAGATTTAATCCATGCCTAGATTGGGTCCAACCAGTTATTGTATTGATCTTATTCTCCCAAAAACCAAACCTTTCTAACATACAAATAATTCCTATTTATCATAGATTTGGAGGCCCTCGACCAGTGTGGAACTGAGCTTTCTCTCTACACATCAGTTGTAAGACAACTTATTAACTTAACTAAAACACACTATTGGAGTATGTTAATGAATACTCTGAACTTCACTTAACAAAAAGGAGTGGTTCTTATCACATAAAAAATACCACTTATTATGCCTAAAACTAAAAGAGTTTTTCAATTGAACAATTAAAAACTACTACTAGCATTGAAGCTAGATTGATGCACATGATGAAGTGAATCGAGATTTGACAGAAGATGGAAAGGAGTGGTTGAACTAAGTTCTATATCAAGAACTAGCATGCATGCATGTTGTTTAAGGTCACTGGAGATAATTGAATATGTTGGCAATGTTTTTCCCCTACTTATCCCTGGAGGAAAGAAGCAAGTCATCTTGCATCTTCTAGAGTCTTTGATATTTTTTCTACAATATGGACGTGTAGTTTCCCCATTCCTAGTTTGGCACTCCTTTTTAAACATTTCAAAATGTGCAATAAATGTGGGTGAGACACTTCAGAAATTTGATGTTTGGGGGATTTTGAGCACAAAATATTCATATCTCCTAGAGGCCCAGACTCCCTAAGTCATTAACCACCACTTATCGCTAATTAACCAAGGATTTATCCTTGAAAATTTGGTGTTTTGACACTTTGTAAATTTGGGGGTTCAGGAGTTGTGAATGATGAGTTTCAAAATCTCTCGGAGTTACAATGTTGTGGAGTGACGTGGTAGTTCAGGACCCACTTCGACTATTTAGGGATCTGACACTTCAGAGGTTCGAAGAACTATGCTCATTTTGAGTTGAAATCCCCCGGAGTGGGGATCTCCTAGAGTTACATAGTGACCTGATGTCCTTGTGTCGATGTGTCATGAAAAGAGAATGACATGTATCACCTGGAATACTACATATGTCAGACCCAAATATGCTTGAAATGAGTGCCATCTGCCATGATAGGAGAGTGCCACGCTTCATTATAGAAGAGTGACATGTGTCTCAACTAATGGATGCCACACGTCTCCGGCTCTTCAGGGTTCAGGAGTTATTGAATGAAAAGTATGGATACCTCCTGGAAGGCAGAAATTACGAAGTGATTAGGTAATGCTTATCACTAATTAATTTGATACTAAGCCATGTTTAACATTTAAATATTATTGGACTTTAGGGGCTTCAGTGCTTCATGGCTTCGGAGGTCTGCCTTTGCTGAGTTTTGAAAGCCCCCAGAATGATAATCTCTTGGATCTGACATGTCCACATGACATAACTATCATTGACATGTCTGCATGAAAGAGAGTGACACGTGTCACCCAAAATAGTGGATGACATAACTGAAGGTGTCCAAAATGAGTTCCATGTGTCATATTGAGGAAGGACCTGCGTGAAAGGAACTTAGGAACTTCAAGACTTCAGCCTTCGACCCTTCGACACTTTTGGAAATTGTGTTAATTCTCAATCAAAATCTTCCAGATAAAATTTCCTCGGAGTGACGTGGAGGACGTGACGTCATGACTGATGATGTGTCATGAAAATAAGGGTCACACATGTCACCTAGGATGGGGAAAATGGCATGTTGAAAATGATTGAAATGAGTGCCACATGTCAACGATTGATGGATACCACATGTTAACACATATGAAATCCACATGGCTCCAACATTTTGGCATTTGGGAGTTCTTTTAGTGTTAAGTGTGGAGATTTCCCAGGTGGATGATCTCCCAGAGTGACGTGGAAGTTTGGGGCTCCAACCCTTCAGAAATTTGGGGCTTTGACACTTCGGTAGATTCGAAACAACGACAAGTTCGGACGCCCGAATGCCGAAGTAGCAGGGTCGTTCATGTTAAACCCCATGCGATTTTGAGACTCTGAATGTACAAGAGTCATTGATCTGCATGGGTTATTGGATATCCAATGTTGAAAAGGTAACTTGTCTGTTTGGCTTAAAATCTAGGCCCAAAATGGATTTCTTTGAATTGTTGTGTTTTTCTGCGGAAGCTTACTTCGCATACAAATGACTTTGTGGTCTTTTATGTCTCCTACACACACAAAATACTTGGTAGACCTGTTGCATGCTTAATTAGCGTCAAACATGATGATAATTATTTCGAATCAAGTCATGACATGCAATTATGCTTCAATAAAAATAGAAACAAAATGTGAAAAGACTCAATAAAGAAAGAAAACGGTAGAAACCAGGTCATTTAGAGAGGGAAATTGACTCAACCAACCAGAAGGGGAAATATTTTCAAGAAGGTATACGAAAATGAGAGAGGAGGGGAAAGGGTGTAGACTTAGGTATCAACAAGTAGAATGAAATGAATACATATTATTATTATGATTAACATATAATAAAAAAGATACAATAAATTGGCTTCTATTCAGTAAGGAAATATGATGACACTGTAAAAATTCAACGGAAAACAAGCTTGATATAATGGTGGGGGATTATCTCATAGAAGAGATGTGATGGTTTTTACGAGGGAAAAACTCTCTATGGCTAGGGTAAAACACAACAGACAGATATGACTGCAAAATCAACTCTATCCCAAAAACATGCTATATAAACCAATGTGCAAGGGAGATAAGGAAGAGACCTACCTCATCCAAATGTTCGATGATGTCCATTGTTGATCACTTTGAACCAAATCTTTATACCTGAAACAAGTTCTCAACACATAATCAAAGAAATCATATGGTGATAATATAAAAGGTTATCACATCAGATAGCATATTCCATTAATATACATGAAAAACACGCCCATGGATAATAAATCATATATTTGAAGGATATCAATTGGATAGGAAAGGAGTATTTCTATTAATAAATGATCAACAGAAGTGAAAACATTACAAACTTCTATGTCGACACGGTTCAAAACTGAGAAACTAAGTTCCTTCCAGCTGGGCCTCCACCACTTCAATCCTCCACCAAAGGCAATCTCATAGAAGGGAGACAATGGGGTTCTCCATCAATAAGGGAAGAGCTTGGGGGCTAAACATTGTGTTCAGACTTAAAGGAAAAAGGGATGCAGACTCAATATGAAGTAATAATTTCTCCAGAGTAACTTTTCTCTCGAAGCTGAATTCTTTCTCCTTTTCCATAGCTCGGAATTGGCCCATTTATAGCCTTCAAAATGGAACTGAAGGGCCGAGTCGAAACATTTCTAGTATATGGAAGGCCAAGGATCAGAGATGTCCTGTTGTGACATGGAAACTCAACATTTAATTTTCATTTTCTGGCACAAATCCTGATGTACGTGGGTTGTAGTGGAGCAACCCGCGTATACACATGTTATATAGTGTGCAAGATGCATACAAGTGGAAAAATATTACTTTTTGGCTATGGATTTTATCAACAGGGAATATAAGTCTGCATAGGAAAATGGAATAAGGCTCTCTATGCAAGATTGCATAGGGTGAGGAAAATCTTGCTATAACAGATTCCCCCTAATCTGTGAGGTCAAAGGAGTATCTGCGATGGCCGAAATACATTATAAATAACCCATAAGTGGAGTGGTAGGGGACCAACTAGATGAACTCGTTGCTCATTATATTCTATAGTGACTTTACATACATGGCTACCAATAAAATTACACTGTAGATCCATGTGAAAAATATACCAAACAAGTGTCTATGGCCATGAATAGGAAAATAAATGTTGTAAATATAACTGGGGGGGGGGGGGGGNATGTATATAATCTTGAAACTTTTCCTGTTTTTCTTTTTCTTTCTAGATTATTATTTAATGTGTTGTTGATAACTTAACATGAATATATATACAATATTTGATCAATCACACAGAATACACAGAGACACTGTTTTTCATGAAGAAATCCATAAAGGGAGAAAACCTCTTCTTCTTAGGATGTCAATCAAGGTCCAACTTTCATGTACATCACAGTCTTTGAGTACCAACTCAAATATGAGGCTACAACCTCTGGTAGCAATATGCAACTTGCAAAGAGCACCAACTCTCATATTTCTCTAGCACCAACTCCCAGGTTTCTCTAGAACCAACTATATGGAAGCACCAACTCACAGGTTTCTCTAGCACCAACTAGATGGAAGCACCAATTCCCAGGTTTCTCTAGCACCAACTAGATGGAAGCACCAACTCCCAGAATATCTTCTAGCACCAACTAGAATTTAGAGGACTACAATCCTCTCTAGAACCACCCTACCACCTTGATTTTTCTGGCTGTAACCATATGGAAGCTACAACTCCCTATGTTCAAGCACCCACATGAAACTCTGAGGAAAATAGTCCTCCCTAGAACCACCCTACCACCTTGATTTAATCTTACAAAACTTTACGTACTTTCTCTATCTCTGATATGGTCTATTACGGCTCCATGTCTCCTCTGCCTTCTTCAACTTCTATGCTCTGTTTCGCTTCTGCATCTTTCTGCTTCTATGCTTTGCTCTTTTTCCTCCTGTTCTCACCAAAACATCTATTCATCTTCTCTTCTGCCTTTTATGCTCTGTGATGCATCTGCATGCTATATGTTGTGCCTCTCATATACTCCCTTTATGTTGCTTACTACCACTTTCTACACTCATGCATTAGTTCCCAAAAAGCACATTCTCTGCATGTATTTATCACTCCAAGTCCTCTTCCAGATCATCCTGGAAACTCTTCGTCCCCACTGCTCTGTGCTACATCTCAATTCTATATATTCTCTTCTATGTTCTGCATGTCATATTTTTGCCCAGTTCTCTTCCAGGTCCTCATTGCAACTCTGCCACATTACTGGTGGTTAATCCCTGTCTATTCATCATCAGTTTTGGTTATCCTGAGATTCCTTTTCTTCACTAGCAGCTACAGTCAATAATTTTATTCACTGTAGGTAAATTAGTCCTAATCCCCTTCCTTTATGTGACCACTGGTGGTGACCACATGCCTATTCAAAACGTTCTTTGCGATCTTGTTCTAGCGAGTGGTAGATCCTTCTTTCTATATGACCTTGTGAGATGATCTCATGTGACCATGTGATTGCGGTTGTGACCAAGGGTGGTTTGAGGGAAACCCAATTTTTTCCCCGCAATTCACTACAGAGCTCCACATATGATTTTGGCGATACCATGGTTTTGATTGCATCCTGTTCAAGAAAAATTAAGATCTGAGCATGTTCTAGCCCCGCAATTGAGCATGACTATTTATTTCCAATCCCTTGGCGATGCCACTCAATCAATGACTACTATCTTCCTTCCTTTCCACCTTCCACGTGCGATCCAGGTTCTCCATGATCTGTCGACACGTAGCTCCCTTCCAAATCAACGGCTACAGTTTATTTCGTGATCTGGGCTTCAGGAGTTTCAAATCTCAAACCCTTCTTTCCTTCGTACATCAATATTCTGGATTTGATGATCTACAAACACCTATCCTCAATCCAATGACTATCCTTCGCTCCAGGACTTTGGCCTTCAACAATTTCAAACCTTTCTCTTTCGTGTTTTATCAGAGTAGTTTCACTCGGAGTCAACAATCTATTGACACATACCCTCCTACATGATCAATGATCATAAGTGACTTCGACGCTTTGGGACTTCAGGCTTATCGCTACTTCATTCTCCTCCAGAGTGGTCACCTACTAAATAAGTCATAGGCAATGGAGATCGCTTGTTGTCGGTTAACACTTCCACTTACACTGTCCTTCCACTATACTAGATCAATGGTTGAGAATGCACCCAAAGTGATAATTATATCAGAGGAATCATATCCACTGCGTGACTTTTACATTCAGGACTTCAGGACTTAGGGAATCTATTGGTGGTAAAACTCCTGAAGTAAAACTCTCAGAGTGACGTAAAATTACACATGTCACTTGTTGACCTGGCATGGGCCGAGTGATTTCCACATGTCACTTGTTGATGTGGTATGCCACATATCTTTGTTGATGTGTTCTACCATATGTCCTTACTAACATGGTCTGCTACATGACCTTACTGACATGTTCTTCCACGTGTCCTTGAATCGGATAGTTGAGGCTTAATTCGGGTCTTTACCTGGAGTCCACAGTTTTACGCCACGTCTTTTCTAGATCATATGGCTCAGATTCACTTTGGATGATATGAATCTTGATATATTCTTTGGACGATATGATGACTGAGATCTACTTCAGATGATCTGGCAGTTGATAATTTATTTTGGCTCTTCGGGCTTCAGGAATTTCAAATCTCAAACTGAAACTCTTGAAGTGATTTCTCCAGATCTCACCATCTGTTGCCATGTATCCCTCTATATCTGATGGTTGAAAAGTATTTTGGCTCTCTGGATCTCCGGACTTCGGGGATTTCAAGTCTCAAACTTTTCTCCCTCCTGGACTCACGGTCTCCTGACACATATCTCCCGATGATCAACGAACTAGATTCTTCCCCTGGCGATGAACGGTCTAAAATTACTTTGGGACTTCAGAACTTCGAAAATCTCCCTCACCTGCATGTGCAAAGTGCTAAGGCTCACGTATCTTTATTTTATTAGACGGTTGTTGATCCTCTATATCGGTGATCCAATGACCACTATCTCTCTTCCTCCTGAGATTCTAATCTCTCTGAATTAGAAGGTTTTCTAAGTGTTCAAGGGTCTTGACCTTTTCTACTCCAGCGAGTTTGTCTCTTGGACCTCATCTACACTTTTGGAAAGAACTATCTCTTTGTTGTGAGTGGAAAATCCCTCTATGGACTAGCACTTAGGGTTAAATTATGCATACAGAAAAGACCTAAATATTTCTACTTTCTATCATCGTCCCAGACCTAATCCCCATTATTCTTAAGAAAATACATAGTTAAGAAGATCAAGTCATCATACCTTATTCTGGGCGTTTGATGTAGATCCTTCCATACGCTTGATTGCTTTTTGATTACATCTCTCCTCCCAAGGCTGACCTGCATTCACACAAAACAAATAACAAACTCCACATGCATTTGATATATAGATTAATGGGTTAGAGATTCAATAAACAATTATGCAATAAACCATGAAAACCTCATATGGTGGGATGAGAAAAGTATTTCTTTATTATTAACTTCAACAAATCAACTTACAATGATGAAGTCGGCTGCTGCTCCACGAACCTGGTCCTAGGCTCCTCTTCAACTGTCTTCCAACTTCTTTGCTCTATCTTTCTCTTTGCACAAGGATGGCTAAAGGGTTGGGACAAAGGGAATGTGCAATTGGGTATAGTTTATTTACTATGATTCTCCTCTTCCAAATGGGACCCCTAACCCTTCTTTTATAGGCTAGAAGAAGCTAGGTATTTGGACGAACCCTCGGCCATGCATGGCTAGAAGGTTTATTTAACTCACCCAAAGATGTGTGTTCCATCGAAAACTTTCCTTTTTTCGTTCTTTTGTAGGTACATGTAGGTTGTTTTGGGTCAGCGAGGGTGTACACACGTAGAGTAATAGAGCAGGGTGCATGGGCCTTTATAAAAAGTGTTTTTAAGAAGAGTTGTTTAGCAGTGATTTAGCAATGAAGGAATATTAGATGGCTTGATGTCGGGTAAGCATGTCTATAGCAAATTAGGGTTATAAAAGATGCCTCCTAATGTGTGAGGTAAGAATAGCATATGATGTCTGAAATACATTACCAATATTTACTGATGTGCCAAACAAGTGAGCCCAGGGACCAGAAATCGGGAGGCGTCGTCTGCAAAAATAACAATTGTCTCACCGAGGCAGGCATACCCATGCTCGGGATAAAATAGACTCATGGCTACCAATCAAATACATTGTAGATCCATTTCATATAACTATATAAAGTGTATCCATGAACAATACACAGTGGAGCTACATCTCGAAATCAAAAAGATATACATGTAGAGTATCCATGTTCTTCTGATGGCTGGAGATGAGGTCTTCAGAGCTTGAACAACAACTTCAAAATCTTCAAAAATTGGGTAGGAGTGTAATATGAGTGTACGACTTCACTACCCAGAGGTATTCGATGGCTCGTCATTCATGGACTAGAGAATCTTGATGATCAGACTAAAGGCTTCATTGATTTCGAACAAAGACATGATTGGACGTTTAGGATGGTCAGATATGAGGGCAAGAGACAAACTACAGAGGGGCTGACTCAGGCTTGGTAAAAACTTCCCTTGGACAACAACATGACAAATGATGAGACTCAGGTAGCATGGCATTAATCATAAGTTTACGAGGCAGGAGGCAACACAAACTCTCCATATGTTTGGAAGAATAACCAAACAGAGGAGGACACAACTCTATGTAGCAAGAATAGATTCCTAAATTCATATTAAATTCCAGAGTTTGATGAACAAACAGATAGATGTTCTTTATCCAAGGGTGACTTATTTTGTTGCTAATAAAGAAAATACTTTTCCCTTCCTCTTTTTGGGGTATATTTGATTTTTTTGTCTTTTTCAATGATTTTGGAAAAAAGAATAAAAGAATGTTACGTTACAATGGAGGAACAAGTGTTACAAACATACAAGTTCAAGGCACAAGGACAAGATTGATGTTCAAAGAAATGACACTTGGGAAAAATCCTCTGGGAGCCAAAGGTGTTAAGACGTAGAGGCAAAGTGCTACAATGCTTGTGTATAAGGTATGCTTCAGATGGTTCAGTTGAGAGAAACATGGAGCCGACATTTAGACCAAAGACATAGGTATGCAAACAAGGTTAACAAAACACACAATGGTAACGTCCTTTGATGTAAGTTTAACGAGACCAGAGAAGGTAATCTCGGTGGTTTTTCATATTTAGAGAGTCTGAAAAAACATGAAAGGAGACTCCATTGGGATACCTTTTTCAAAGGTAGCCTAGTCGGTTAGAAAAAGGGGTAAACTAGCACTAACAAGACGTCTATTCAAAGCCATTTTAACGAGTGTGATAAAGACAAGATCACTCAGCCATTTTTTCATTTTTAAGGAGTCTAAAAAAAAATAACTATGGACTTCGTCAGGAATGTTCTTCTGGACCATTTTAATGAGTGTGAAAGAATAAGGTCACTCGGTGATATTTTCAATTTTAGGGAGTCTGAAAAGAGCTTAACTATGGACTCCATGGGGGTTCCTTTTTCATAAATTTAGTCCCTCGGGCCCGAAAAATAGTTAAAATGATACCTGAGAGTACTTTTCTAGAGAACTGAAGTTCCATAGAGTATACCTGTGTTCGTACAGTTGACCATCTGGACCGAAAAAGGGGTAAACTACCACCAGAGAGATGTGACTTCATATTTTAGTTTAACGACCGTGAAAGGCCACAAGATCCCTCGACAATCTTTTCATGTTTAGAGGGTCTGAAAAGGGCTTAAAAGAAGACCCGTTGGGGGCTATGACTCAAGTATGAAATTTTTTCAGGTAGAGCTTGTTGTTAGGCTCAGACCAAGAGTCTCTTTGATAGTCAACTTGGGAAGTCTCCCAAAAGGGAAGAAAAGACAAACCATAGTGTAAGTCCTCCTGCGGTATAGAAACCATATTCATGGCTTCCAGGATAGCCTCATCTGAAGGAAATTCAAACTCCAAGAAATCACACAAACGAGGGTCGACAGTCCCAAAGGGTGAAGTAAACTAACCATACTCCATATGATGATGGAGGTTCTGGCTAGGACTGACAGAGTCTATCAGTGAATAATCACAATCATGAGGGCTTGAGGATCTACTAACAATGAGATCAGACTCAAAAGGATACTCAAGACCACTTGGACCAAGAGGGGGAAGCATGGGCTCCCATGCCCCATTGGATACACCAATGGATCAATTGTTGATTCCAAGTCTCGAGAAGGAAAACATGATTGCATAGGTTCCTGCTCATAAGAAATTGAACACCGAGGATAAGATGCCACATAATTAACCCATGGTGGGGTAGAGTCTACACGAATGCTAGGAACATATAAAGGGTTAGTCTAAAATAATTTTGAATTAGGATGGTGATTATTAGATGCCAGTTGGTCGATAGCGACAATGCTTCCATTGTGAGGAAAATGCATCATCCGGAAGAGAGTAGACACCACAACATTCATAGCATATACATGATCATGCCCGAGAAGCATATTGAAATCTAACAGGCCTTGCACCACTATAACATCAACAAGGATAGTCTTCCCCCCTAACGAGATAGGTAACTGAGAAAGAACCCCTAAATTTTCACTAGGACATCTGTCAAAAGACAAAAGTTCATGCGAATAAGACACAAGCTTGGGAGATCCCAAGACTTTCCAAACTGAGGAGGATAAAATACTTGCAGAGGCTCCCTCATCCACAATACATCGATAAATGTTTATTGAATTAAATTCAACCCTTATTTGAAAAGGTGTGGCAGAAGGAAGATGAGGCTCAACAAGGTCATTCCAATCAAAGAAAACCATCCTAGGGCTTGGAGGGGGTGTTCTCAGAATGAGTGGAATGCCCCCTTGTTCTGAAAGCACTAAATTGGAAATGCTAAAAACATAGGCGGTAGACACGTCACTCCCCAAAAGAAGAGTGGGATCATCTGATGACTGCATCGACATGATCACTTTTGCAACCAATGGATGAATAAGTTGCAGGACTACATGGTCTAAAGGTACTTTACCCCCCAGAAGAGGAGTGGGATCAGCCGATGACTACATCATCATGACCACTTTCACAACCAATGGCTGAATAGGCTGCGAGACTACATGGTCTAAAGGTACCTCACCCCCCAGAAGAGGAGTGGGATTAGTCGATGACTGCATCAACATGACCACTTTCGCAACCAATGGCTGAATAGGTTGTGAGACTACATGGTCTAAAGGTACCTCACCCACCAAAATAGGAGTGGGATCAGCTGATGACTGCATCAGCATGACCACTTTCACAACCAATGGATGGATAGGCTACGATAATACATGGTCTAAAGGCACCTCACCCCCCAAAAGAGGAGTGGGATTAGCCGATGACTACATCAGCATGACCACTTTCTCAAACAATGGTTGAATAGGATGAGAGACTACAAGGTATAAAGGCACCTCATCCCCCAAAGGAGGAGTGGGATCAGTCGATGACTACATTGACATGACCACTTTCTCAACCAATGGATGAATATTCTGTGAGAATACCGCAGAAGACTCAGAATCAAAAGATCTTGCAGACAGGGACCACAATCTTTGTACCTTTGGAAGGCCAGGGCACAAATGAGTAAGGTGATCTCCCTTGCAAAGATTACAAGGGAACTTAGGCTTACATCCTATCCATCTAGGTTTCTTAATAGAATCAATGCCCCCAGCATGACTGGAAGTGGCTGGTTTCACATCTCCAACATGACTTGCAGAGGTTGGTGATGGGTCGATAACATGACTTGCAGAGGCAACAGACCTATTTCCAGTATGACTAGCAGGGACTAGAAATTTTCCCCCAGCATGACTTGCAGAGGGTGGCTGATTGCCCCCATCATAACTTGTAGAGGCTAGGTGCTGGTATTCAATGTGACTTGCAGAGGTTGTCGACCTATCTCCAACATGACTCATAGAGGTTGGTGATTTCTTCTTCCTATTCTTCCTCTTTCTATTTTGTTTAGACTTTTGGTTACTAGTAATTGTACTTTCACCAGAGGCGGGAGAAGGAGGAGGAGAGGACTTTGTTGATGAAGAAACATCAACAAGGTTCCCATGACATAAATTTCTTAACTGAGAAGCATCAAGATCATTTGGGACATTTGGAATGGTACCCAACCAAACCGATAATCCCACATTCAACCCAGGAATGTACAAAGTGGCCATCAAAGGGACACCAACATTTCCGAAGAAAGAAAAAGCACAAGAATCCCCTTGCGTAGGGATTCCTTGGTTGGTATCATTGGTAACTTTAGCCATGAATATCTTATGCATGGGTTCTCCCTTTGCGGGATTGTTCAAATCCGTAAAAGTCTCACGCACTGACTCTGGCAAACCAGTGGTATCAAAACAATGCCTATAAAGAGGCGGCTCCATGTTTCTAAGTGGAAGACCAAAAAGTCCTCACGACTGGTGGAGTGGGTGGTCTACCGCCCTAGGTCAGAGAAACAAAGCCACGACTGACTAAATCACTATGGAAAACTAGGGAGAACATAGCACACACTAAAATTTCCTAAAGGCAAATCAAGCAAACGACTAACTAGTTGGAAGAACAGTTACAACAACCAACACTAGAGAAACTTACTAGTGCAAGTGCAACTCGAACACGGAAGCACCCTATGGGTATACTCTACAAAGCATGGCTTGATGTATGGCCTAGGTACCATGGTATACCCCCGCAGTCACTTGTGTATGTTTCTAAAAAAGATAGGCAACTAGGTTGCCAGCGCGTGAACAGTCACCAGGCGGGTACAATTGAAAGTCGGGTAGACCACAATGAGCAGGGTATCGAGACTGAAACCTATCAAGGGTATCGAAGCAAGGTGGTCTGAAAGAGAACTGAGGACCTTGAATGGATTCGAGACCCATGAAGCTCTGTGGCAAATGCAATTGACGGAATCCCAAGACAATCCCTCTATATGTATTCTCCACTACGATTGGTCCAACTTTGGAGGGGTTATCTCCTCTACCTCTCCGCATGTGACCTCATGTTTAGCCCCTATTTTAGAGGGAGGTCCCGGATAAATTTCACAATAATGGACTTTGACACTCCCTATCACAGACTCTTATGCATGTTCTGTAGCCTTGAAGAGTTTCCTCTCCAACCTAAATCAAGGCTCTAGCCTAGACTAGTTGATGAACCCTATAAAACATAAAGTCTAGTTGATTTTAATTAGCATTCTTTTTACTGGATTGATTTACTCAAAAGGGTACGGTAGTGAAACTGATGGTGTTAATACTCTTGCGAAAAAATGATGAAACTTACATGAACACTGGCAAAGAATGATTATATTTCTTATTTTTTTTTTTTGAAATGCTTTAAGATGAGAAGAAAACACAACACTATGCTAATTTCTTTTCTTTTTCAAATAACAATGCAAAGAAAATGCCAAGAAAGAAAGAGATCTTACAAACTTTTTTTTTTTTTATATTTTCTTCCAATCAAAACAGAAATAACAAAAGATTCTAAAAGAGATTAATGAATGCACGATTCATGGGGGATTTTTTTTTTCAAAATGCAACTCATTTTCCTTAAAATTTCAAGCTAAAAATAAGTTAAAAAAGCTAAGAAACAAAATAAATATTTTAATGAAAAAGAAAGCTATTGTTGTGATCAAACCCAAGTTACTAACCGCTATGACAGAGACCTAAAAACCTAAGAGGTATAACTCTTGACAAAGGAAAGGATGACTGCCTTACCCTAAACAAAAAATTTCTCTATAGGCACGCTGCTGACAGTTCAAAAACAAGCGTGTGCACGCGAGCTATGTAAATTCAAGGCACATGTACACACGTGTAGACCTTATACAGGCCACGTGTACTTGTGAAACTCTAAAAAATAGAAGGAAAAGCAATCAAGCCCAGGCAAGGATTACTGGTACTGAGAACCAGAATCTCTTGAAGACTCAGATACTTACTTTGACAAAAAAAAGAAAACAATTGAAGGAAAATTTCATAGAACAAAACCAATCTGAGGTGAAACCTAAGCTTTAAAACTGCAAAAACAGAGACTAGAATGAGTTCCAAAAAACCCCTAAGAAGGATTATTTCTAACAGGGGAGATGATGACTACCTCTCTAAAAGAAATTTTTTGGAATCATACATATGACTAACACTTCCTCAGCTTGCGTGTACATGCAGGCCGTGGGAAGTTAGGGTGCAGGTACATGTGTCCAGACCTTATATAGGCCGCATGTACCTCTTTGGTTCTCGAAAAAAAAAATGCAGTCAAGAAAAGAAATAGAGATAACTGGAATGGAAGACCAGAATCTCTGTTAGCTCAGACTTTTGCAGAAACTTTAAAAAAAATAAATGAAACCAGTTCTTAAAAATACCCAAAACATATTCCCAGAAACCCTTGAGATCCCCAGTATGGTCGCCAATTATGTTGTGAGTGGAACATCCCTCTACGGACTAGCACTTAGTGTTAAATTATGCATGCAAAAAAGACATAAAGATTTCTACTTTCTACTGTCATCCTAGACCTAATCCCCATTATTCTTAAGCAAATAAATAGTTAAGAAGATCAAGTGAGCATACCTTATTCTAGGCATTTGATGTAGATCCTTCCTTATGCTTGATCACTTTTTGATTGCAGCTCTCCTCCCAAGGATGACTTGCATTCACACACAAAAAATAACAAACTCCACATGGATTTGATATATAGATTAATGGGTTAGAGATTCAATAAACAAGTATGCAATAAACCATGAAAACCTCATATGGTGGGACCGGAAAATTATTTCTTTATTATTAACTTCAACAAATCAACTTACAATGATGAAGTCAGTCGCTGCTCCACGAACCTGGTCCTGGGCTCCTCTTCAACTGTATTCCAACTTCTTTTCTCTATATTTCTCTTTGCACAAGGATGGCTAAAGGGTTGGAACAAAGGGAATATGCAATTAGGTATCGTTTCTTTACTATGATTCTCCTCTTCCAAATGGGACCCCTAACCCTTCTTTTATAGGCTAGAAGAATCTAGGTATTTGGACAAACCCTCGTCCATGCATGGCCAAAAGGTTTAGTTAACTCACCCAAAGTTGTGTGTTCCATCGACAACTTTCCTTTTTTCATGCTTTTGTAGGTACATGTGGGCTGTTTTGTGTCAACGAGCAAGTACACGCGTGCAGTAATAGAGTAGGGCACGTGGGCCTTTGTAAAAAGTGTTTTTAAGAAGAGTTGTTCAACGGTGCTTTGGAAAAGAAGGAGTCTTAGATGGCCTGATGCTAGGTAAACATGTTTGGTGCAAATTAGATTTATAACACTCTTCTGAGATTTCTCATCTCCTGCTCTCTCGACTTCTTAAAGAGTCACTTTGACACTTAGTCGAATTGTGGATCTATGCACTCATTGCATATCCTACGAAGTTTGAATCTTCGAACTCTCATCGCTTCTTTCTTATTTTCCATCGTCGTTTTTATTCTTTCCATCAATGACATGCACACTCTTCCTATAAAACATGTCAACAATATCCCCCTTTGGCATTGATGGAAACCCTGAAAGGTTGCACTATTCTTCTTAGAACTCCAACTGTAGCATCCATACCACAGGTGTTTCTCCCCCTTTGAATTCAATGTCAAAGAAAACAGAGACTGAATCTCTGCTCCCCCTGATCAGATATACTAGGAGAACTCCCCCCCCTGATCAGATAGACTATTTATATTGATAACAGGGTCACGCCCAACTTCTAGCGCAAATACTTAAACTCCAAGTCTGTAAGTGTCTGAATCATCCACAATACTTGGGTACAACAAGCGGTAGCTGGAATGTATTCAGATTTTGTATTCGATAGGGAAATGGAACCTTAATTCTTTTTGAACCATGCTACAAGAGAATATCTTAAGAATAATGCACCTCCACTCATGTTTTTCCTTTCATCCAAACAGTTATCCCATTTAGTATATGAATAGACTGATAATTGAAAATTCTGATTCCTAGGATACCATAGGCCATAGTTCATTATTCCTTTCAAGTATCTAAAAATTCTTTTGACAGATATCAAGTGACTCTGTTTAGGTGTATACTGATACCTTCCTACCATTCCAACAACATGCATTACGTCTAGATGAGATGTTGTTCTTCATCTTCATTATTCTCATCATCTTCTTCATCTGACTTGGTTCTTATTCTCTGTTGATCTTTTAATGGAGCTTCTTCATCAATTCGAACATTAATAAAGTCTACTAATTTATGAATTCTTTTGTTGAAGTATCTGTATCCTTTACTGTTCATTGCATATCCTAAGAAGATACCTTCATCAGCTATACCATCAAATTTTCTTAAATGACATTCCTCCTTATCTTCCTTCAAAACATAGACATTGTTTTCAGTTCTAACCCCTTTTGCAATCAACTCTCCTATGTTCACTATTTTTATTTTACAATCCTTGGAAGTGAAAGTGACTTCACATCCTCTTTCACACACCTGAATGACACTAAGAATATTATCTTTTATTCCATCAACAAATTGTACATCTTGAGCTTTGCCTCTTCCATTACTTAATCTTACAAGAACTTTACCTTTGATCTTTCCTGGAGCATCATTTCCAAAAGTCACATTTCTTGATTTACTTTCTTTGAGTGATAGGAACTTACTTTTGTCACCTGTCATATGCCTGGAGCATTCGTTGTCAATATACAAGAGGTTCTTTTATCTTTGATCTGACATCACTAATAAACATTTGTCATCTTCTTTGTTCTTCCAAACCTTAACATTTTCAACTATGTGATGTGAATTTGGCTTATAGTTCTTTAAGCAACAGTCTACAGCTTTATGTCCATAATTATGTATATGTAACATTTTGGTTCATTCAATAAAGGATCATAACGATTCTTATGCTTTATCTACATCTTTTTCCCATCCATCACGTGATTTGCAGCATGTGGTTGTTTGTTACTTGGTTGTCTCACTCTTTGTTGTGGTAGATATTTATTCCTTGGGTGTCTTGATTTCTCATGTCTAATTCTTAAAAACAAATTTACAGCTTTGTGACCAAAGTTAGAACAGTTAAAAAAATATCCATAGAAAAAATCCGTGTACCTGGAAAATGGCTATCTTCTTTGAGTAGGTCGATTTCTTCCATGCTAATGATTTCCTTAAGCAAAAGGAGTTGTTAGCACAAGATTGGTTAAGGTACCAATTGTCAAGAACAAGCATTGAAAAAAATCTCACAAGGTTCCAAGAATCAAAATCACTCATGGATTTGTGCTACCCAATCACACGCATACACATAGGCAGGTGCTACCTAAATTATGGCAGAAAATGAATTGTGCAGAGTTATTTTACCAGTTTTGAGACACTAACTTGAAACTTGGATTATGAACAATTGAGAAGGTATTTTTGAAAAATAGAGGAGGGTTTTGTTCATAAAATTCCAATTAACAAAAACCTCTCTCAATTTTTCAAAATGTGTTATGGTTTGAGAGATATTAGACATATAAGTGGTGCTACCTACTATTTTACAGTGGCGCTACCTAATTTCCTGTAGCGGTCATGGTTTTGATATTCGCCTTGTTGGGAGGTTGCCACATGTCAAGGAGGGTTCGAATGGATTCTCAAGGATCCGTTATATGTCAAAGGAAAAATACACCTAATATTTATCTCCATAAAAGGCCTCATGCAATGAGGTGGAGACATTTTATTAATGACTTCCAACAAATTCCTGAAAATTAGTAGTTTGTTGGATTTTTGTCTCTTTGATTGTTGCCACCTATCTCCAAGGATTAGAATCCAATGAAGGATATGGGATTCAAAATCATAATGGTATTTGTATGCTATTTTATATTTAAGGAAGGAGATATCTATTCATGAGGGGTTGGATTCATGATCCAAGAGGGGAGAGAGCTAGAGTCACGGGTTCGACTCCCCGAGAACCCATAAAAATTTTCTCAAACAACCAATGGAGGGGTTCCATGTGGCAGCCCAAGACTGGGCCATCTGGCACCATGTTATTCACCCAGATAATGGACACGTGTCAACCAAGAATTCGTCCACCTGTCAACCCAGTCAACATTCCATTGTACCTTCCACGTCATTGTATGGCTATGCATCCTATACAGTCAGTTGCCACATCAGCATTGTACAGATTGTACGGACTGCACAATCATCAATTTTTTCCTGTTTGGAAAAATGAACAAATCGTGATATCTTTTGTATACGATGTATGTTTGAGCCCGTTCAAGTTGCATTAGGTTCGTAATGATGAGGCCTACACACACGTCTGTTTTGAAGCAATTCTAAGGATTTTGATTTCTAGGCCTTCCTAGACCCATTTTAGTTACTAGATCTATTATGGATCATGCCTCCCCACTAAGACCTTTGGTCCTCCAAAATGATACTAACTAGTCATCAATTGCAGGATAGGCCATCCCACTTGTTCTTTGTCTTTAAACTTTGTCCCGTGAACCTGTCTCATCAAGATCAATTGTAAAATAACCATGATAACTGACATCATATTGTTAGCCATTTGTACTCTGTCACATCTTACTGAAGCCACTATCATCCATGATGACAACATTGCTAATGATAAAATCATAAATATGACTGCAAATGAGCTAATATGTTTGTCATACTTGCACGACATTATCTCAACTTGAAGCAAAGTATGATTGAACTTCCATTCTACAATCATCTCATGTTCTTTCTTAAGATCAATTACTTGATTTGGCACAATTATAGGTGTGTTTCTTGCTTGATCTTCCTTGCTTAATTGTTCCATTATTTGAAGAGATCGATTAGCTTTTAAGTGATGAGCATGTACAACATATTATTTTCTTGCTGTGATTAACTGATATTGATTATGTTCCCTGTAGAAGATTTCTTTGCAATCATACAAATAAGGACTTCCTAATACCATTCCACATTCATTGAGTGGCACCACATAACATGTTACTTCATCCACAAACTTAGATGAAATTGCAAACTTTAATGTGCATTTCTTTGTTATCTACAATTTATGATTGTTGCTTATCCATTTGAGTAAGGCTTATGATGCATATAAGTGATTAATCCCAATTGTTTAGCCACTTCCTCTGAAATTAGGTTAGATTGAGATCCACTATCTATCAATGTATCTACCTTAGTATGACTGATTATGACCCTTATGTGAAACAATTTACTTCTAGAATCAAATCCATCACCAATTTTACCTATCAAACCAACCGCTGAAATTTTAGATTCATCTCCCGAATCTGATCCCAAGTTTGTTGGTTGTGTTGTTGCTGCAACTGTTTGCCTCCCTTTCCTTTATTTGAACCATTTTGGTCTCTTCTCGAGATGCAATTTCCAAAAATGGTCCTCATCATGCCCTTGTGTCTTGCAATGCTTGCAAGAGAGCTTCTCTTCCTTTCTTTCCACTGAATTTTCTTTCTTTCCATTCCACTTCCTTTTGTCCTCTTTTCTCAAAGACGATTCCCCTGAAACACCAAATCTTGTTTTCTCTGCCTCATTGTATGTTTATTGAACAAAAACCTCATTAATATTAGTAGGTTCAAACATAAATACAATGTTACAAATATGTGCAAGTAAACTTCCTATATACTTCATAAGAGTTTCTTGGGTATGTAATGGAATGTCTAACATTAATGACATCTTACGAAATCCATATGTGTATTATTTCACTATTTGTCCTTTTCTTAGTTTAATACCTTTCCATTCAATTAAATCTTTCTCTTTATAACCCAAAGGATAAAATTTATTTCTGAGTGCAAAAATAAAAACTTGCCATGATGGAAATACATTACCCACTTGTTGCATGCCATTTTGTAACTTGATTTTCCACCAGATGAGTGCTATGCCTGCAAGTCAAAGTGATGCCAATTTGATTTGAGTGGCCTCATATTTGATTTGTTGCACACTACAATAAAAATCCATTTGTCTGACCCAATTATCCAGTCTCTTTGCATTTACTTCACCATCATACATGGTAATTTGAACTTCACATCAAGATTAAGTATAGGCATATCATGTTTATGTTTATGTGAATGTTTTCTTGCGGTGGATTTGAAACTTGAACTTGAAGAAAAAGAAGAAGTCGATGGAGAAGAAGGAGGTGAAGGAGGATTTTGAGGAGGATCCTCTCCTTATTAACTTTTGACCTTTGAATATTCACCTAGAATCGGTCTCTTCCATTCCAAGTAATCCTCGTATAGAACCTTCATCATCTCTGACATGGTGAAGAAAATTATTCAAAACTCTTTGTCATCATGAGAAAGTCCTTTTGATGACATATTCTCACTTTGACAAGTTCTCTTTCTCAATCCAGTCTCAGGATTCTCTTCAAAAGGATCTCCTTCACCATGATTCAACCTTTCCCTGGTAATCATGCAAACTAACAAACCAACCGTCAACTAGCTCTGATACCACTTGATCCGAAAATATATTTTAACGACAATGGTTGAGTTTTAAAAACATGAGTTAAATAACCATTTAGGAATTTGATGAAAGAGGAAGAATTAATGATGAAAAATGGAAGCCATAATGAAATACATAGATTTTTGAATAAGCATAAAGGAACAACTAACCATAAAAACAAAAGTTGATAATGGAGTTAGGCAATCTCGCCTACATCTCTGAGCCTTTGTCTTAGTGGGTGAGGATTTATTATTTCTATTCAAAGATTCAAAAGTACATCATAAAAGTGAGAAAAGGATTACAAAGTGAGCTATCTGTGTTCTTCTAGATCTCAATAACCCATCACAACTAATGGCACCGAAAATGGATGAACGAAGCTCCTAGAAATAGCTCGTAAAGTTGCTCTCCTCAATGGCTTCCCTACATAAAAATGGCTTTGGCTCAACAATTCTTAGACATTTTCTTGTTCTGAACCTCCCTCCATGCTGCCAATAACCTCTAGTTTATATAGGCTTTAATTTGGCAATAAACTCCCAACTCCCCCCCAAGATCTAGCCTCAAAAAGAGCTCCAGATCCTCCAATAATGGCCAAAATCTCTCAAAATTGGTTGAAAAATCCATTACAATATTTATTATATGGTAAAAAAAAACCCAAAATTGGGTAAAAGTCAGGTGCAACCCCCTATTCATAGGCCCCTGGTTGCATGTGCGCCCACATGTGGCCTTATTCTGAGTGCTTGACGCACTATCCCCTTAATGGTCAGTCCCTGGTCCTGTGGCTTGGCCATATGGCCCAACACTTATGCTCCACGCACTCTTGGATTGTTAGTTCTGGTCATAGCACCTGGTTATGCACCTTGGTCGACATTCTAGCCCAACTGACTAGGCTCTAACCCCACTCATCGGCACCTAACGATATATGGGAGTGGAAATATGGTGAATGGTCATGTGAAATGGTGACGAAGTCGGGGGCTATACCCAAAATACCGCACCAACATAAGAGTTGGGTTATATGGTAGTGGTTACATGCCAATGCATTGGGGGCTGGGGCCTAGCCCTGACCCTATTCTCCATCGATGGAACATACATTGCAACTTAAATAATACAATGCGACCATATATGTTAAGTCACATCATGGGTGGACTGGTAGCCTGGCCCTGCCAAAGCTCTTTTGACCTAGACCATAGGTCACAGGTTCGACTCCCCAGGAGCCCATAAATTTTTTCCCAAACAACCAATGGAAGGGTGCCATGTGGCAGCCCAAGACTGGGCCATGTGGCACCATTCTATTCGCCCAGATAATGGACACGTGTAAACCAACAATTCATCTACTTGTTAACCTAGTCAACATGCCACTATGCTTGCCACATCACTTTACGACTATACGACCTGTACAGTTAGGTGCCACGTTACCACTGTACGGACTTCATAGTCATCAATATTTGCCTGTTTAGAAAAACAAACAAATCATGGTATCTTTCCCATATGGTGTTCGTTTGAGCCTGTTCAAGTTGTGTTGGGTTCGTAACAGTGAGGCCTACACACACATTTGTTTTGAAGTGATTTAGAGAACTTTGCTTTTTAGGCCTTCCGGGACCCATTTTAGTGTAGAAATTTCAATACAATTAATGTATTTCCTACGATTCTCCTGATCTAACAATTATATGCCACTGTTAAATACATAATCACTTCTACTAATATTCTTGCAGAAATTTAAACCATGATCACAAAGTGAAATATCAAGAACACATAACACATAAGTTTTTCCGGGAAAGCGTAAAACTAAAAACCCCACTATCATATATTATGTATATCATGGATCATGAAACAATATCATACAAAACTCTAATCCAAGATCTCTTAGTACAATACAATCGTCTCACACTGTCATACAAAAAATCAGCAAATACATGTGCCAATTCTCTATGTCCAGACATCTTGCCTCCAATGCACAATCCCTGCAATTAGAAATTCTCACAATGAAATCAAATTGCCTAGTTTGCACATGATCATAAGCATATCCACTGCATGTGTTATTCCATGGGTTCACTTCACTCAAATCACAACCGATAGCCAAACTGTCCCTTTCACCTGTTATCTCAACTAGGTCTCCAATGGATCTGACATGCATGTAGTTAACTGTGGCGAATCTTCAGTTGCATGTGAGTTCACTGATTGTGAATTAATGAATAATTAATTCACTGAACTCTCACTAGGGAAAGTTTAGTTACAACTAGTACAACTAATCTTAACTCACTTAACCACACTTATAATTCTGTTACAACTCCAAATCACTCAGTTATAAATGAGATAATAGATTAATATTTATTGTCCAATTTATTTAAGGGAAAATTAAATTAGACACATGTTTCTTGTTGACTTTTCAACATTTAGTTCCTGGTTCCATTTTGGATCACTTCATGTCTTTGAGATCATATTTGTTTCCATCTCTTTGAGATAATATCTTGTCATCTCTTTGAGATCATTTTTTTCCATGTTTGACTTGATATCATCTTTAAAATTTTGAAATTGTATTTTACTCACCTTATTTAGGATGCCAAATTTATTTCTTATTATAGTTTCCATCCTAATTATTTTCTCTTCTAACTTAAAAAATTTAAATTCCATATCTTCATTCTTTTATTGTCTCATGTATGATCCTTTAGAATTTCCCTTTGTAGGAATCACATTTGGATCATTTTTTATAGGCATGATGGGATAGGTTTTACAAGGTTGTATGGGCATGGGAGTGCTAAGATAAATATCCCTCTAATATATCATTGGGTTTCCAAAAATAATACTTGGTTGGTATTTCCTGGAACTAACTAAGGAGGATGGGCCATACCCTCAATCATAATACTTCATTATTATGCATGGGAGAGTGATCTCCCTATTGTTGGACAATTGGTTTGGAAAATTTCTTGTCATTGATGTCAACCCTTGGAGAGTGATATTAGATATTAATGTCAACCCTTGTAGAAGTCTGGAAGCCCCATCCAATCGTCCTGATGCAAGATACCAGATATATAAAATATGCAGAACAGAAATGAAATGCTAAAAATGACAGAATAACAGTAAAATATCCAGCATAATCTTCACAATACACATAAATGATATAAGAAATAGCAACAAAAATAGCACTTTGAATCAGATAGAAATGTTCACAGGCCTCTTTGAGGGGGCAACCTCCAGTCGAACAGCGCTCTGTTACAATAATATCCAAGCTAGGGTTTTTCATACCCTCGACCCTTATTTATACTAACTATGTCTATTAAGAGAAGCATCTAGAGGAAGATCCTTCTAGAAGCGGAAGCTTCTATTAGGTCTTCTTACATCTGCC
>ML804197.1:141301-176706 GCA_009831015.1 Picea engelmannii | reverse complement strand
AAGGAAAGTGCTCTGATACCACTTGCAAGATACCAGATATATAAAATATGTAGAACAGAAATGAAATGCTAGAAATGACAGAATAACAGTAAAATATCCAGCATAATCTTCACAATACACAGAAATGATATAAGAAATAGCAACAGAAATAACACTTTGAATCAGATAGCAATGTTCACAGGCCTCTTCGAGGGGGAAACCTCCAGTCGAGCAGCGCTCTGTTACAATAATATCCAAGCTAGGGTTTTTCATACCCTCGACCCTTATTTATACTAACTATGTCTATTAAGAGAAGCATCTAGAGGAATATCCTTCTAGAAGCAGAAACTTCTATTAGGTCTTCTTACATCTGCCTTATTCTATTTTATTGAAAGGTCTTATTAATATTGACCTTTATTACATCCGAATACATTGATCTACCTATGTGTGGGTTAGGACCTTAACACCTGACGCAGAAGTAGAATGATGGAACCACTATCACACTATGACTGTGAGATATACCACTCTAAAATTGTATCAACCTGTACCAATGAACTGCAGCCAACCTATAAAACTTCCCTGTAATCAATTTGTACCTGAAATGAACATGTGTCAACAAAATACAATAGGTACGTGACCTGTAGTGATGAAACATGCATATGTATGCACCCTATCTGTTATGCAACTTGTGTATTTACATGACCAAACTTTTATGTAGCCTATGTATGCCTTCTGAAAACTAGGGTTTTCTTTCTCTTGAAAACTTCTGACCCTCTGTAACCTTTTCACATAGATATGCAACTTGTCATTATATCAAGGCTGTAATTGTACCCTATGATTTCATCTTCATACATAACCTTTAACCAAAGCATATATATCTATCTCTAGTCATGTGCCATATAGGTGTGTGTAATCATGAACAATTATAATAACCCTCACATGATCTAGTCATCAAACCCTTTCTGATATTCAGCCTCCCAATACATCAACCACTTCACAAATATAAGCTCTCAACCATGTAACACAAAAACCCTTAGCCATATGCCAAGAAATACAAGAAGTATCAATGATAGATATACCAACACTTTATTTCTGTATATTTGACTTATACATAAGATCCCATGTAGCCACTAGTCTCTCTAGAGAGAATTCTCAAATCTCCATAACCATTTCTCATGAATACATCAAAATCCAACTATTCATAGAAATAAGACATACCTTTGAACCAATGGATAGATATGATGTATCTGAGCATTGTAGACCTTCCTAGGATCTTGATCTCAAAATCTAGAACCTTTGCATCTTCATCTCTTCAAGTTTCCATGGCTTTACCAACATGTACACACCCTAATACATTTCCATCCCACATACGTATGCACCCTAATACATTGTCAGCCCACATATGCCTCAGTACGTACACAACCTAATACACTGTCATCCTGTGTATGCCTTAGAAACTATGGTTTTTTAGTATTCATTGTAATTTAAAAACTTTCGATGTCAACCCTTTGTACTACCTCATACTTTCACAACTTCATATGTATCAATGAGTACTTCTAATAAACTTTACACAACAAAATATATTCAATATGTTCAAGTGTGATTAAATGAGAGAGCCTTGCCTCTTATTTATAATTTCATGTAGCATCCCACTTTCCTTATTTTAGGGAGTTCTCCATTAACTTTATTATTGAAATAATTTCTTTTGAAAACACTTTGACTTTTCGGGGCTTATAGATGACTCATGAGGGTACTCCAACTTCACATGGCCATAACTCTCTAACCGTGAGGAGTTATGTGACATTCCACATACCACTGGAAATGGCATGACAAGCACTATACATATAACACTATACATCTAGTACTATACCACTAACACTATACATCTAGTCTTATACCATTGGAAATGGAATGACAAGCACTATACCACTGGAAATGGCATGACAAGCACTATCCATTTGTACTTCTTATCAACCATGACAAGACAATAATGAGTCATCCTTACATCAAAAAAACTTGGGTCCATTACCCAAACCTTTGTGCTATCGGAATTTGCTACCAAACTTTGTTCAAGGGTTGACATCAATGACAACCAATCTTAATCAACAATTCATATTGGTATTTCATGGCACTAACTAAAGAGGATGGTCCATACCCTCAACCATACTACTTCACTATTAGGCATGGGAGAGTGATCTCCCTATTGTTGGACAATTTCTTTGGAAAATTGGTTGTCATTGAAGTCAACCCTTGGAGAGTGATATTAGATATGGATGTCAACCCTTGGAGAAGTATGGAAGCCCCAGATATGTGGACACGGTTGTTGGAAAATTGGTTTTCATGTTCGAGTTCTACCATTGATATTGACACATTTCTAAATTAGCACATGGTATATGGTAGCACATGCATAGGATACATCTCTTGGTGATGATGGTACTTGGTTGAGGTACACCATTGGTATTATTTGTTTAGCATATATGTTGGTGCATGGTACAGATCGTGGTCAATGTTGATGTGCATGGTTGGAATATGGTATGATACAGGTGTTGATGTGCATGGTTGGGATATGGTATGATACATGTGTTTATGTGCATGGTTGATGCATGGTACAGGTTTGGTACATGGTATGGTACAAGAACATATCTTGTGATGGTATGTTGGTGAATTTGGTACATGCTTAGTAAATGCATTTGTTGGTGATGGTAGACATATGGTTGAGAGGTGCCCTTGGTATATGATTCATGTGAGAGGATCTAGTGATAGGTTGGTCATGGAACTCGTAATTGATCAAGGAATAAATACATGAAGGTCAATATACTTGCAGGTAAGACTACCATAGATGGATAGTACGTGACATCCAATTTTTGGTGATATATGCTATGCCACGTAGTTCCTCATGGTTGAGGAGATATGTCTCTATAAAGTTGGAGGACCCTTAAGAATATTCTAGAAGCCTCTAGAAGGTCATCAAGAAGATTGACTAGTCAAAGTGGTTGCAATAAAGGACTAATGACTGAAAGATTAATTAATTATCGAAAAAGATTAATTAATTATTGCAGGGATAATTAAGTATTGAGATCGGTTTTCATTGATGTCAACCCTTGAGCAAAGTTGCATGTTGAAGTAAATTGGAAGTAAACAAAAGACAATTAATTATTGCAGGGATAATTAATTATTGGAGGGATAATTAATTTTTTCATGGATAATTAAAGTGCAAAAAGAAGATAACATGATGCATGTGAGTTTCCTATGAGTTGCATGCCATCATGAGTTGAATGGAAGTTGCATGTCATTAAGAAATTTCTATTTATAACACATAGAAGAGTCCATTGAAAATCACTTTTGTGTATTCACTTATGAGAATACAGGCTGGATATTTGAGGCAATGAGTCGAAGACAGAGAATTCAAGTGAAGTAAGAAGTTTGCAGGAGTTGAGATTAAGGTGAATGGGTTTCATACAAGAACTCCTTGAGTATATCCACAAGTTTCATAAGGAAAAGTGTGAACATCCATGGGATGCAGTGAGGAAAAGAGAAGATACCCGTGAGAAGATAGTACACATAGTTGTAGACCTATGAGGAAAAATACAAGAAGATCAAGGATCTGGAACTCATTTTAGCTTTAGTGTAAAGGTATGTCTTCCTTAGTGTGTCAGGGTGTTATTATGAAGAAATAAGGAACAGGTATGTGTCAGGGTGTTATTATGAAGAAATAAGGAACAAGTATGTCTCAGAGATTTATAAGAACTTGATTAGAATAACTCTTTTGTGAATTTTGGTATGAGGTATGTGTGGTTGTAGTCTCGATGAGATATTGATATCAGTAGAAACAACAGATGTATCATGAGTAGAATAAAAAATAGGTTATCATTTATGACAACAGAGGTAGTGATAGGGTTGTCTAAATTTATATTTTAGGGCCATTGGACAGAGAAATGAAAGGGTGTTGTAGCCTCCTTCCGGTTGGAGCCAAAAAATTAGGGAGTTGGACCTTCCTTTAGGTTGCATCCTGTAAACAAGGGGTTGGAACCTCCTTGTAGTTGTAGCTGGAGAAATAGGAATTTGGTTCTTCCAATGAATGTAATTTTTTATCAATAAGAAAAGCATTCTATGGTTTTTTCCTGCATCGGGTTTCCATGCAAAATTATTTTGTATTTTTTTTATGTGATGTTTATGGTGTTGATGATATTTTGAATGCTCATAATATTGTTTGGAGGTTTTATATTGTGATTAAAAGTACTAATTGTTCTCATACTAATTCACCCCTCCCCCTTAGTATTCCAACAATTGGTATCAGAGTCGGTCCTTCAGGAGGCAGTCTAACCACTGGAAGGATATTGTGGAAAGCATTGTTATGTATAATATGGAAGTACTACAATTCAATGGTCAAGATGATCTAAAATATAAAATATGGAGCAAAAGAATGAAATCATTTTTGCAGGAACAAGGATTTGATATTTGGCGATTAATTGTGATAGGGTACACAACTGCAAAGAAGCCTCTGAAGGATGTAGCCAAGAAGAAATTGAAAATGAACAACAAGAGTGAAATCAATTTTATCATGGAAGGATTACCTAACTCAATAAAAACCAAAGAGGGAAAATATGCATTAGGAAAATAGATTTGGGACAATCTATAATATATTTATGCAAGGAAAGGAGAAAAAGAAAATGAAGGAGATGACAACTTAGATGATGAAGAAGTCAACAAAGGTGAGTATTTTTTATTTAATTGTGAAGAAGTAGGACATCCTGAAATTGAATTCCCTCACTTGAATATTCGAAGTGATGAGAAAAAAAACACCAAAGAAATAGAATACAATCATGATATTTAAAAGGAAAATATTCATGAAGTAGAACCTAGTTGACAACTAATAAAACTTGAAGAAGAAATCATCTCCTTGAATATCCAACCCAAAGAGGAAAAGATAACAAAAGAAGTCATGAAGAATCAGGTGATGAAGAAAGAAGAAGAGTTTTGGTGCAAAAGTGTTCATACCATGGTCCTTCCTAGGCTACCAACAAAAGGTACCGAAGTAGTCTAGAGGGTTGTCATTTTCATCTTCCCATGGAGGAAGAAGTCTCACCCAAAGTGAAACCAAGACATGAAAGAGAGGAAAGGGTAAGGAGAATCCTTAGATATAAAATTGAGTTATCGAGTCTCACTGTAGTCTTGTGCAAGATAGACTAAACCCGAAATATTTTTGAATAATTCCTAACTGAGAAATAAAGAAATAGAGTTGTGTTGCCATTCATAAAGAAGAATTTAAGTATATCAGACATAAATATAATATAGAACAACATTCCATTCATGCATTTAGGCTAGATACATAGGAAATATATTCAAAATGTAGGCATCCATTCATATTAATCAAATCAAAATTTGATACATTGATCGTCTAATTCTTTCCCAGATCTCCAAAACTTAGCTAATATATAGGGTGGGTCATTACATCAGTGACTCTCATCACAACATTAGTACTAACAAAAAAAAAAGAAGTAAGAGTGCTGGACTAATATCTTAGAGGATAATACCAACACTACAACCCATCAAACCATTGACCCTTTCATTAGCCATTAGTCATTACAATCACATCAATCTCATATATATAAATGATCTTGTTGGTTGAGAACTCGAGAATTCTTTATTTTATTGATCTTGTTACAATTACTTTCCTCAAAGTTGATGTTGTGTTGTCACTCTAACCACTTTATGTTTCTTTCTTTTTTCTGTTTTCCATATCCTCAACAACTTACGCAACTTATTCTCTCCAAAATGAAGCTGCAATGTGTGATTTTCAACATCTATTCAACAAAACAAGGGCCCAACAGGCTCCAACCACAATCCTTCTCATCTTCTCATTATTATCATTTTCCTTGGGTTTATTACCATTTTTCCCACCCTTACAATTATTACGTCCTTTCTTCTTATTCCCGCCTAGTTGTTGGTTACCATTTGGGTTGGATGATGATTCACGGAAAGTACATCCACTGACTAAGTGGGATTGGAAGACATAAATGAAGTTGTCCCTCCTACAGACTGGTTTAGAGACAACTCGTTCAAATGGTTTGTCACCGAGTCTACGGATATTACATTGGCGGAACCTACGATTCCATCGGCATGCAGTCCGAGATTTTTTCCATGGTCATAAGTCAATCGTGGTGCGTAAGGAAGAAGGTGATATAACATCCCAGACTAATCATATATCAGATCTAATTGCTGGGCTCTAAATATTGCTTCTTCCTCTGTGGTAACCCAAAAAGTAGCAACGTCCTTCGAGATAGGAGCGTGCAAATACTTAAGAAACCATTATAAAAGAAAGGTCAGGGGTATAGGGGTCTTAATCAACCTCTTCTATCTACGCCACTCCTAGATATGATTCAAGATATGAGTGGTGGTGTCCTAGCATAAAGTCGAAAGAAGTTCTAAGCCAACATCGTAATGAATGGGAAATTGGAATTGGTTAATGAATACCATCACCAACTGACTAAAGGGCCCATATGCCCCCCTGGGTAGCTCAATATACCATTTTGTAGCAACTCCAATGAGGGTGCATTGAAATAATATCAAATGAATGGAATCATCATTAAGGGAATTTGATGAGCACCAAAGGTGAAAGGTAGTGACGTGATCACCAGGATCCTCTCCATTCTTACCCTCGAACTTGAGAATGTATGAAGGAAGCTTGGTGGAGACGGGGGGCCATGTAGGATCATGAATCACAGGGTCATTCATTAACTTATACAAGTCTGTAAAATTAAGCGTGGCCAGAAAGGGGAGACGGGGTTGCAACATCTGGCCCCAAGCTCCCGGGAAATATTGTGCTTAAGGAGATGCAGGCCATCCAGGGTTTTGGTAAATACCATGGACCTGTCAGGGATTATAAGGCCCTCCTATGGATGACCCATAAAATGTTGGTTGGGCATCATTCCAGCAAGAATGTTTTTTTGAGGGTTATAGAAATTTCCCCTAGTTGGATTGGATATGGGTTGGGGGTTTCCCAAAGCATGAAACTAACCTCCTCCGGGTAGGAATATGAAGGATAGAGGTGGATTCATCATGCCAAAATTATTGGTCGTAATTTTCATCGAGGAGGTAGGGTTGTAGGATGGAACTTGAGCCAAAGAATTTCCTCTAAGTCGGTTGTTCCACCTAGAAGAAATACAGTTGGACCGAAGGTTAAATGTAGGAATGCCTCCCATATTAGGAGTAATTTTAGGGATTTGATATCCACCCAACAAAAAAGGACTGTAGGGAGGTGTACTTCCCCCAAGCCCAATTCTAGCATTAGGGCCAGCAGCTGGGATGGAGTTCGAAAACTATGAAATAAATTTGGGCATACCATAAGAAAAGGGACTAGAAGCCATAGGGATGGATTGAACATTGTAGACCGATGAGTGGACAAGAGACCCAAAAGGGTTCAAGGCAATATCTTGAGAATTCACTATAGGTCGAGCCATAGTAATGATAGGTGCCTCTGGCACTACAACCATGGAGGTTTCATAAGTCGAAGGGGTGCCATTAACTATAGTAGTTATGGGAGTCAAAGGGCTCCTAGTATTCTAAAGACTAGGTTCAATACTCATCCTTGTAGAATCACAATTATGAATAGTGGATGTGTGTGTACCACACCTAATAACTCTACGCCTTTTAGAAGGAAAAGACTCGAAATCCAGTGGTAACTATAACAAGCACCGAGACTGGTGGGGAGGCTGGTTTGACTCCTTAATGAATCAAGACTCTAAAGATAAAAAATATATCCTAAGGCCAACTAGTAATCAAAGAGAACACCAAAATTCAAACGGCCAATATGCATACAAAAGGGGTAAAGTGGTTGAGTAGCCTCCGTCGTTAAAGAAGGTATGTCTCACATAAGAGGGGCCTGAGACTCTCTACTAAATATCGGAGGTAACATAATCAGTTATAAGGGCACTCATGGGATTAACAACCAGTCATTCAGATCCCCCCAGAGAGGTAATCCTCCATAAAGGTTGTGTGTTGTCCGAACCTTATCCAACCCAGGGTACCTGCAAAATAACCTCTGGAAGTAACCTATGATACACCTAAGTCAAGAAACTAATCAACCAATGTATAACCGATGCACATGAAAGTAGTTTCAAGTCAGGTCCACCATATGGGCAGGGTAGAAAAACTTGAAACCTTGAAAGTACCACCTCTCACGGAGGTAAATGCACTAGTAAGATCCCCAGAAATATCTCTAATGCTAAGAAGGTATTGGGGGGATATCCCTTCAACCAACCTCGCGTGACCTTGTGATTAACTGCATTGTGAGTGAACCCTCCTGATATTACCAATTATACACTGGATTTCTCCACTTCTTTTCTCAGACACATATGTTGATTTAATTGCCTTGGAGAAGTTTACTCACAAAATCCTATTTCAAGGCACTAAATCCTAGGCTATTTTGTGCACCCTAGAAAATAAAATCATGACTAAAGTATAGCATTAATTTTAATGGCCGTGATTACTCAAAATGGTATGGTAGTTAAACTCATGGTGTTATGACTCTGCAAGAAAAATAAATATGAAAATAATGCAAAGTCCTAACTTTAACTTTCAATGAATCATATGCTTCTAAAAACTAATGCAATTTTCAAATTCAACTCTACAATTCTGAAATAAAATGCAATCTTTTACTATATGCACTAAGCTAATGAAAAAGACTCCAAAAGACAAAAATGCCAAACAATGAAAAATGCCTATTTGTTTTGTATTTTCAATATAACAAAACTGAAAATGCATGGAATGAAAAGTAACTTGATATATAATCCTACTGTGTATAGAAAGAGATAACTCAAGTAGGCTACCAAGCAGCAAAACACCCAGCCCAATGTACAAGGACAATAAAAAATGAAAAGATGATGAGAAAGATTCCGCCTAGAAATTCAACCAAAATTGAGTTTCCTGTCATCCCACAAGCACTCAATAGGCACTACAAAGACCTAAGAAGGCTCAGTAAACATCAAATCCCACCCAGAAACCACCAAACCTAGCAAACAAGCAAGGAAAAATAATGTATGAAACTGTTTAGGAAAACATAGTGTATATATGTATCTTGCAGTGAGACAGATAGCGTATGTACGTGACATTCAAGGAAAAAGGCACGTATATTCTTCAAAACAAGGCCAGGAAAGGGAGGAAGGATGAAAACTCAGACCCATAGTGAACAGGAAATTTCAAGCAATGATACAACAAGAACCACAATAGAAACAAGAGAAATCTAAGGAGAAAAGTACTCCAAACCCTAAGAAAGAAGATCAATCCCCAGTATGGTCACCAATTCTGTTACGAGGGAAAAACTGTCTATGGCTAGGGTAAACCAAAACAAATGGATATGACTATAGAAATCAACTCTATCCCAAAAACATGCTATATAAACCAATGTGCAAGTGAGATAAGGAAGAGGCCTACCTTGTCCAGATGTTCAATGATGTCCACAGTTGAGCACTTTGACCTAAAGCTTTATACCTACAACAAGTTCTCAACACACAAGAAAATCAAGAATATGGTGATAATATAAAAGGTTAGCACATCAGATAGCATAATCCATTAATATACATGCCAAACACATGCATGGATAATAACTCATATATTTGCAAGATATCAATTGGATGGGAAAGTAGTATTTCTACTAATAAATGATTAGCAGAAGTGAAAACATTATAGACTTCTGTGTCGGCACATTTCAGAACCGAGAAACTAAGTTCCTTCTAGCTGGGCCTCCACCACTTCAATCCTCCACCAAAGTAAATCTCATAGAAGGGAGACAATGGGGTTCTCCATCAATAAGGGAAGAGCTTGGGAGATGAACATTGTGTTCAGACTTAAAGGAAAAAGGGATGTAGACTCAATATGAAGTAATAATTTCTCTAGAGTAACTTTGGTTTCAAAGTTGAATTCTTACTCCTTTTCCATAGCTCAGAATTGGCCCATTTATAGCCTTCAAAATGGAACTGATGGGCCGAGTCAGAATGTTTCTAGTATATGGAAGGCCAAGGATCATAGATGTCCTATCATGACATGGAAACCTGACATTAAATTTTCATTTTCTGGCACAAATCCCGATGTATGCGGGTTGTAGTGGAGCAGCCTGCATATCTACATGTTGTATAGTGTGAGAGATGCGCACAAGTGGGAAAATATTAATTTTTTTCTCTGAATTTTATCAATAGGAAAGATAAGTCGACATAGGGAAATGGAATAAGGCCCTCTCTTCAAGATTACATAGGGTGAGGCAAATATTTCTATAACAACGGTTGTACTAATTCACAAGAAGATGATTACAATGAGGCTCTCCAAGATTTTTTTACAATAAATAGGAATTCCAAAACCCTAGACATCCAAAAACCTAACTCTAGGAGATGAAGCGCCAAAATTCATGTGGACCCCATTGGGGTAAGCTGGTACATCAACTTTCTGTGGTCATAACTTTTGCATATGATCTTTGTTTTAGGTGCACAATAGCCCGATGGAAAGGTCTATCCGAGGATTGCACATGTTTTCATTAGAATTTGACTTTGTACATAGTTTGACTATGGCGATCCCTAAAACCACTATTTAGGGCCTCAAAATGACCTCGAAAGTTGGGGACCCTAAAACTATAAAAAAATTGCCAAACTAGAAAACTACCAAAATGAACCAGTTGGAATAGGTGGGAGGCCACTGAAATCCATATTAGTTTTACTTTCACCTTCTATCTCAATGACCTTGAAATATCCAACATTGTGCACTCCATCTATGTTAAATTAGATACCCATCAACCTTATGATCAAGATGATCTTGTGTTGATTTGCAAGATTTAAACGAATCAGAGACCACACCATCTTGGGCTTACCCATAGTTTACCATGTTTTTCTTGGAAGTACATTAACATCATAAACCAAATCTAAAATAATGGTATTCATCTCATATTCCTTGATCTGTGCATTAGGCCTGAACTCTCAATTTGTCCTCTTTATCCACTATAATTGATTCAATGCTTTCTATGCGATAGGAACTTTTAGTGCACCTTGGTCGACTATACTATGCATTTTATCCAAGGTAGATTCATCTTTCATTAACTCTAAGAAAATTTATAAAAAAAAAATTAATGTACTTACCTTTCCCTCTGTCTTCTTTGGAATGGATGAATCATAATATGGTGTCATATCATATAATTGCATAGATGATGTTGATGCTCCCACATCTGATTTGATCAACTCTTGTCTCACATAATTTTATGTCTCTTTCTATTTTTGTGGATTAAACCATGGAAGAGGTTGTGGTACCTTTCAGATCAACTATTCAATTTGGC
Source organism: Picea engelmannii (assembly GCA_009831015.1). Classification (NCBI taxonomy): domain Eukaryota; kingdom Viridiplantae; phylum Streptophyta; class Pinopsida; order Pinales; family Pinaceae; genus Picea; species Picea engelmannii. Next base: position 165,413 of record ML804197.1, on the reverse strand, counting down.
CTCCAATATCTTTCGCATCCTGCCTTGTTCTTGTTCCTCCACACGTCACTGTGTTTAACTGTGGATGATCAGTGTGTGGTTCTGTGTGTGCTGGATTCTGATTTGGATTCAAAACATGGGCTTGATCTATGTTCTTATGCCATTTTTGTATCACTTGTGGACAATATTTTTTTGCATGATCCAATATTTTGAAATATGTACATGTCGTGCAAAGGTTCCAAAAATCCCATGCATAGTCACTAGCTGATTACAGTTATAACAAGTAACTAGCCCTCTTCCACCTCTACCAAAACCTCCTCATCCTTGACCTATGAATCCACCTCTTCCTTCTGGATTATGACCTCTAGGTGTATATAGTTGATAAATCCCATACATTTTTCCATCCCCTTGTACCCAATATGTGTCTGCAATGTGATCAGTAGTGAGGTCCCTCATCAAATAAAATGAGCGACAATTTCTTTCATCATGTCCTACTGATTTACAAAAATTGCAAAACAAGCTCTTAACATTGGTTTGGTACTTCTACAGTAATGGACAACTCATAGGATGATGTCCTCTCATTTTATAGATCTCATAGTATTATCCTCCCCCAGGACCTAGTGCATTTGGAGCTACAATGGCCATGTATTTTGTGAAAGATGGGCATTCATTCTTAAGGTGGCCTTCTCTTCGACAATTAGTGCACCAAATTTACTCTTGATTTCCTTTATCCTTCACTATTTATTGTAACTTAAGTGTCAAGGAAGATAATGTGACTAAAGTTGTGCCATCCCTATGAAATTTTCTCCTATTGGGGATGCTTACAATTTCATTGCGATCACCAAAGATTATTTCTGCATCAAGATATTCTGTTGCATCAAAGGTAACCGTATATGTGGTAGTAGTGTCGCAATGAACCACTCCCAATGTTGTTAATCTAGAATATTAAAAGTTAACTGATCTTTTAATACTTTAAAACTTTGTTCAAAATCCCAAACAGACTCACCAGGCACTTTTTTTATTTCCTTCAACTCCGTGATGCACTGCGACTCAGACTTTAGTTTCTTGAACTCTTCTATCAACGTAGTCATAATATTTGGTAGTGTGTTGTTCCATCCAACTTGTGTATATGCTTGAAGTTTCATGTACCATGTCAATGTGCAGTCTCTAAAAGTTGTCGCTAACTGCATAGTATTTTTATCATCATCCTTGATCTATCACACAATCCATATTGTGTCGCAAATGAAACAATGTTTCTTTGGGTCCTCTATCCCCATCCTGTGGAATATGGGTAATCTCATCTCTTCTCCTTCCATTGTGTTCTATGCAGTATTCCTCTACTACGATATCTACTTATGTTTTATTTTCATTGTACTATTCTCACTACCCTTTTGACCACTTTGACTACTCTAGCTATCTTGACTACTATTGTTAACTAATAAAATTTCTTGTAATAAGTTTTTTACTTCAGATCTCAATGATGCACGTGGGGTCATGGGTTCGGTGTAGATTCTGGCATGAGAAGGGATTGTCTGATTCTGTTCTTTCAGAATGAACTAAGGTTCCTTCTTTCTCTTTCATGTCCGGGGTTTTTTTCTATTATGGATTACTATTCCTACATCCCTTTCTTGGAACTCATTGTGTTGTCTCTCTTGCTCAGCCATAGATTTCTCCCTATGGGAACTTCTAACCTGAAATATTTTTTCCATTATGCAATAATCCAAGCTCTTTGTCTCATGAACTATCTTCCTCCCTTCTTGGCATCCTCAACTCATAATTTATCTACTCATTCCCTTCCATACCCTCAGACCATCCCCTCGTCAACCCCCAGTTCCCCAATGTGCACAAATCCCCCTTAACAACTAGGGTAATCAGATTCCAACTTCATGACAACTTTGTCAAAAAACACCATTTTAATTGATGTATACAATGATTTTAAATACCTTCCATGTGGCTCTTTGAAAAATTCCCTTTCTATAGTACTATAAGATTGAGTTGCATCTATTGCAAATTCAGTGGTATACCCTCCCAAAATATTGTCCAACCAGAAATCCACAACATGGGAAATTGAGTTACTTACAGTGTTTACTTGCTGGATTAGTTCAGGCGTCCAGTTCCTTGGATTTTCTCTGATATATTTCCTTCCACTTTTATCTATCATCCTTTGCAACCACTATGCTAATACCATAGGGAATTCAAAAAAGAATCTTTCATGAAAATCAATGTAAATGTACCTTTGAAACCACTCTTTTTACTAAGTCGTAGGTTTTTGTTCTAGATTCTTGCAAATTCGCACAATACTTTGTCTACCTAGTCTTTTATTTCCTTCTTAATTTGCCTCCACATCCCACTCAGTTACAGATATTGATTCCAAAAATAGAACCAGTTGTTGGGACAGATTGGGTAGACCCAGGGTTCAACTATTAATAACTAACAAAACCCTTCAACAATTACCCATTTGACATCACCTACAAGCTGATGAAGTCTCACCCGATGTGTCTATGGGGACTACAGGAACCAACTTTCCACAATCCTGAGTGGATTGGAGACCATTTCTTTAACTTATTCAACCTGAGCATTTTCTACAACATCTGAATAACAAATGCGACAGAGTAATCATTCATACGAGATAAGTATAGTATTCTTTCACCTATGCGTTGTTTCCATACATAAACCCTTATGAAACAATACGATTATTATAAACATTATGTTTAATATTCATCATCATCTTCAGTAAACAAAACAATAATCATAATAAACACACCATGCACAATACATTAGAAACACATACACACAAGGATACCATATTTTAACATGGTTCACCCCAAACTCGGATACATCCACAAAAACTAACTTCTATTATTCATTCAAGTCTTCATTACATATGTGCATTGCGCTATACAAACTTCCTATAGCTATAGTTTACCATACTACTTTCCTAGCCATTTGTTGCAATGCACACCTACTAATTCTGCATACCTCAGATATAACTGTTTACAACCGCAGAGTATCTAAACATAGTCTGAAAGATAGACAATGACTTTATACACAACACACCACACATTTTCCTCTAACCATCCCACCCTTTTACATATTTATACAATTTCATTAGGGCTTATCCTGTTACAAAATATCCTCAAGCCCCCAAAATGCCTTAACGACTTACAATATTAATCCTCAAAATACACGTCTTGGTACTTTTGTTAACTAATTTCCACTTTGTGTCCCTTTTGTTTGTATCATGTGTAGTTGACTTGTGACACAATATTCAAGAATTGTCCCAAACCTGTCCTACTCCAATAGGTTGTGTGTTGCCATATGTCTCGTATACTTATGTTCTGTGTGTCTCCAATGGTGGGATACCATATGGCATAATTTCAATGGTTAATAAAGTTTCCATGTCATCGAATATAATTTCACTGGTTAATAAAGATTCCATGTCATCCAATTGTGGTCTTCCATGTGTAACATTCTCATTGGTCAATAGATACACCTGTAATTAATTTCCATATGGAAACATCTCATTGGTTGAGGGTACAAGTATGAAATTTATGATAAAATTTAAGTAAGGAAGAGTGGACGAGATATCAAGTGAGGGGAAGGGGAAATTTGAGGGTGTTGGAGGTGGCGGGGGGGGGGGTAATGTAGGAAGCAGGTTGGTGGGTTATGGATGTGAGGTAGTGAGGGGGTATGGTGACTCTTACAACCCTCCTTGGAGTGGAGAGAAAGGAGTGTGGGGGTATGGTGAGTCCTCCAACCCTCCTTGGAGTGGAGAGAAAGGAGTGAGGGGGTATGGTGAGTCCTCCAACCCTCCTTGAAGTGGAGAGAAAGGAGTGAGGGGGTAAGGTGAGTGGAGTGGTGTAGGGTGAGGTAAGGGTTGGTGGGTTGGTGAGTGAGTGAAGTGAGCAGGTAGTGAATGGAAGGTGTCCCACCACCAAAGAGTGAACCCAAAATAAAACTAAGTGTGGAATAAAGGGGGGAATAAGAACAGAGGAATGGATAGGAGGAGAGATAAGGAAGGGTGAGGTTTTAAAAAATAAACTAAGTGTTGGAAATAAGAGAGGAAAGGGGTGAGGAGTGTTAGGTTGGTTGAAGAGGCGAACCCAAAATGATGTAATAAGAATATTTTCAATGGGTTATGAATCCATAAGAAGAATATTTTATGGGTCTTGGGCCAAAAAAATAGAATAAAGTCATGGGTCTTGGGCCCGCTAAAATATATATGTATTTCAAAGACATTAGTTTTTCTCCACATGGAAGAAGCGCCATTTTCTGCTTAATTACACACTTGGATATCTTGAGCATATGAACTTGGATTTCAAATCTAAAAAATGTGCGGAGAATATGAGACCTAAGGCTACACAATTAACTCATTATCGTTCAAAAAATTTCTTCTTCCAATATCAATTATTTTCTGATTATTCTAGGAGAGGGAAAATGTAGATGACTAAATTTTGGTCAACAAATATCTGGAACAAACAATGCCTCATTCACCTCCAAAAATACTTGTAACTCAAGATGGAATCTAAAAAATATAACTCCCTTCATTGCATGTCTTGTTCTATCCCGACAACCCACATAGCAATCTGGTTCTATCTCTAAGAAACTAAGGAACACTAACCTCATTCCCATCATATGTTGAGATGCTCCATTGTCCACAAACCATGCTTAAATGTCCTTTCACACTAGATGACCACTACTTGAAAGACAGTTCATCAGAGAAAATTCCATCTTGAACGTCTCAGAAAAATCATCAACCACATTTGATGATGATACCTCTGCATCCTTCTTTCCCTTATTCTTTTTCATACATTAACTAGCATAGTGGCCAGTATTATGACATGCAATTTTGTTTACTTTTCTTGTGTCCTTCTTGCTTTCTTTTCTCGTTCCCACAAGATAAACATTCTCCTCATCTACACCACTTTCTTCCTTTTCCTGATCTCTACTCTGAGAACCCTCCCAGATCTCGTCCAGAGTAAAATCATCCCATATCCTCTCCCATGAGGGAAAGTTTTATCTTCCCACGATGCACTTCACAAACACGTCCCACTCTTTGGTGAACCCCTTCAACGCTATGCACACCAAATTTGAGTCTATAATAGTCTCACTAATAGTTCCCAACTCATCCTTCACCTGCTTGATCTGGTTGATATAGGAGGCCACACTCTCTCCCTTGGCCATCCTATTGTTATGGAGCTTGTCCCTTAGGGCCATCTTCTTGTTCCCGTTCTTGTTCTTGTACATGGTTTTCAATTCATCCCATATTTCCTTGGTTGTTAGCTTCTTATATAAATGTGGGATCAGGTGGTCCTTCACTCCATCCAGGATTATCCTCTGCACCCTTGCTTCCTTCACCTCATTGAGGTCTAGGGTAATGGGATCTAATGAAGACACTACCACTGTGGTACTCACAAAATTCCATATCTTTTTAACCCTAAGAACAACTACAATCCTCACCATCCATTGCAATTAGTTGAAGATTCGCTCCAACCTATCCTCATATCTGATACTGGAATCCATCCTTTTCCAACTGACAAATAATCTTTTCCCTTATTTATTCATAGTAACAACCCCTGCAAGTCACTGCAATCCAAGTGCCAAAATCTTTTCCACTGAACCTCAGATCCCAAGCTATGATACCTTGTAGAAATTTCACCTAAAAACTAGTTTTAGTCTTATAGGGATTTTATCAAACACTTAGCCAAACTCCGATTTATGTCTTGAATAAAAATTTAACAGTAATTCATTTAAACCCAAAACATTCAATTTTATTTATGAGTAGAAATACAAATGACTAAGAAATTTGCAGTGGAAATAAATGAACAATAGACAAATATCATTCACATTTGACACAAATATATTCGGGAAATTCCCCTTGAAAAACCCCTAAGGGAAAACTAGTGAGAGAGAAATATTTTTATGAGGAAAACCCCTAGAAAGAAACAACACTTTCTACATCCAATTAAAACAATGTACTTATCTCACAAATCTGTCCAACGCCGCCTCGATTGTGTGCCCAAATTGCTACCTCAATTTTTGTTCTTGTATGACCTTGTACATTATAAAATAAAATAGTACGACCCTTGATTTATGTGTTGTGTTTGTTGTATGTATAGTATGAACCTATACAGATTTGGACTAGAAATTAATGCACCCTAAAACCCTCGTTTTCTATGGTTAAAACTTTGTTGTATGAGATAGTAATAAATGTTTTACAACCAATTCAAATATTCACTTACGACCCTATCTTTAATGTTGAAAGGTACCTTTATTTTTGTTCCCAATACTCCTTGGGAAATGCACCCCCTTTCTTGCTACAATTTCTCTTCCTGTTTATTCAGTTCTTCATCCAAAATATCTCTTGGAAAGTGTGCCTCTCTACTCTCACTTTCTCCTTTTATTCTCATTAATGACTAAAACCCCTAATCCTAGATCTCAATGGCCGAGCCATCTCAATATCAACGATCATGACTTAATTTCACATTGAGTTCACTTAAATCACTTAAGTGACCCAAAATTTATAAAGTCACTTTTAGTCATTAAATTAAAAAGTACACTTACCAACTTTATAAAATTACTTTATAAAGTAAAGTGCCTAGAGAGTGAAATTGTTTCAGTCACTTCTGCACGCTAGGCACCGTCAATGAAGAAGTACCTTCGAGCTACAAAAAAAAACAAAGCATTGATATGATAGTTGTTTCATCCTATTTTTTCTATAGACAAGTTGTCCTTCAATAGTTTGGTGACCTCTTATTGGTGTTCAATGCGATCCTCCTCTACTTTAACCTTAGGTTTCACTCTCAAGGGTGATGTTATGGATGGATGATGATACCCATAAAGTGTGATAAATAGGGACACTTTAGCTAAAGTATAGAAGGAAATTGATTGAGATTTTCGTAGACTAATTGTGTATAAACTTTTGAAACATCTAACATTTCGAGTGGGCACTCAAGTGGCCAAGGAGTTTATGAAATTCCCTGCTACTATGGAAAATAATACATAATACAAAATGGTAGATCATTTAAATCCTAGCTCAAATATCACATAGTTGGCACCATCCGTAATCACATTTCTAAGTCAACTATTGCCAACGACTCCTACAAATCTAATCATCTCATTTTCTTCAACCAAACTAAAATTTTATCTTTAGAACCCCATTGCTCCTCTCGTAATATTTGTGAAGCATAGGAAATTGAAAAACATCCTAATAATTTTAATCAGGAATATGGCTACAAACTTATTCAATATTGGAAACCCATAGTTCATCATGTCAATCATTAGTCCTTCTAATATAAAAAATTATTTTATTTGTTTATTTATTATTATTCAACTTCTTTCTTTTTTATTTCTTGGTTTAACTTTTATCTTTTATTCCCGGATCTAATGTTTTTCTTTAAACGTTTTTACATTCTACCCGACTCCTCATTTATATCCATTTTTTTCCCTTGAAATACAATATTAACAAATTTTATTTCTTAAACTTAATTTCTTTAACCTTTTCTTTTAATTTCAATTTTAATGTTAGCATTACATATATTGTATTTACAATGGCTCCTTTACTATTTTAATCATTTTTCACAATGGGTTGTAACTATTTCTTCCACAACCATTGACCTTAATATTTAACCCTATAAATATCCACCCAAACACCCTTTCCTATTATTATTTCAGATTTATTTTTCCTTGATGATAGGTTGAGTGTCCACTCAAAATGTTGGATGTTTCAAACTTTTATACGTAGTTTATCTCCAAAAAACGCAAGCAACATTATGACCAAATATGAAAATATAAAAACTCATATGGAAGGAAGTGTTGTACTTCCATTCTACCAAAGGTAACCTTTTGACCCATTTTATACAAAGAAACATGGATATCCTTCTAGATATTTATTCCCGATCTCAATTTTCCCATTGATTTAGGGATGGTAAGAGGATTTATCAGCCGACTGAGTACACAAACAAGGAAATAAGTCTATCCAAAAATTACTAGTGAAATGTAGATCTTTGTAACTTACAATAATCTTGGGGTTTCCATTTAGATTCTTTACTATTTCCATGAATGTTGAAAATATTGTAGTTGCTTTAAAAATAAGAGAAAGTGAGAGAAAACAATGAGCATATTGTTGGATTATTCACTAATACTAAGAGGGGGGGGGGGGGGGTTGAATCGGTATTAGACACTTTTTACCACTTTTAATCACAATATGTAATATTTTAATATATGAACAATATACCACTTATGTTTTCATTCAATATACCATAAAAATATAACCACAAATACACAATACACGAGAATTTTACATGGAAACCCAAATGGGAGAAAACCACTGAATGCTTTCTTATATATCATAAGTTTACATTCATAGGTTGTAAAAACTTCCAAAATTATCCAACAACAACTGGAAGGAAACTCCAACGAAGGCCTGGAATTGCCTCATCGGTCCAATCAAATGAATTTTTATTAAGGAATATTGTCATTTAAAGAGCGAATCCACTTGTACGAGGGCAAGGAACTTTCTATATTAAAGGTTACATGGAATTTATTGATTTTAGGTTGAGCTCCTTGCTGCTTGATTTTAGCGACTGAAAAATCACCCATGAGTCAGTCAACTGAACCCCAACCCTTTATGAAATATCCCACCCAACAAAGGAATAAACATATCCCTCGACCCTTCCCTTGTTTATAGGCTCCAACTTGAAGGAAGCTACAACTCCCTAATTTCTCGAGCTCCAACCGAAAGGAGGCTACAACCCCCTTTCCTTTCCCCTTTCTTCCTCCCTTAAATATAAATGATAGACTCAACCTATCACTATTAGATTCAATGATATTGATACATCACCATCATCAAAACTTGATCGACCCCAACAATCACTTCTTAAATTTATCGCGAACACCTGTTTGGGACTAGTTTCTAGATTAGTCACAAACCCTAACTTTCAAAAAGTATAACTCAATACCTATAATGAATAAAGTCTTGAAAATTGTACCCAATCATATTTGATATCGTCTTTGAAATTCATCCAAGTTTATCTCTTTGATTCGTCAATGAAAAAGAGATATAGAGAAAATGGTAGACTTCCTAAGTTTTGACCTATTATGGAGAGAGAACTTGCAGATCATGCCACGTACTCAATATTTGATGTATGATTATGAAATTCACACAAAAATACTATGGACTATAATATTTCCAATTCAATTGTTCTCACACAATTTGGATCTTCTATGAAGAAGTTATAACTATTTTACCCGAAACACATGTTTGAGACTAGTTATAATACTAGTCAAAAACTCTATCTTTGATAGAGTGTATCTCCAAAAGTACAACGACCTAGAAGCTTAAATTTGTACCAAAGGTACCTTGATATGTATTCTCAACATCTTCCAAGTTTCTCTATCTGAATCAATCTAGAAAAAAACATTATAGAAATAATGGAAAGGTGACCTTTAAAGAACATACCTTAGAACAAACCATCACAAGACTTCATCTTCCCTTATAATTTCTCCCTTCTTCACTTCATCTTCCCTCTGAAATTTGCTACGAAGTTTTTTCTAAGAGATAAAAATATTGAATGATAAAAATGATAGGTTCTTAATGTGTATTTATACTTTTCCAAGTACCTTTTTTACTTGACTTTACAGTCGACTTGTAGCTTCTTGTTCTTAGATCTGGGGCTTCTTGACCATACTATGAGGCTTCATATTTAAGAGGGAATAACTCCTCAACCATGAGGAAACATGTGGTGTACCACCTACCATTGGAAACAAATTGATTTGGACTATCAATCCATGGAGGTTTTTCATGTATTTCCAATTTCCTTCATACCCTTTTTTTGCAATCAACTTCGAGCTTCATGACCACACCTTCAGGGCTTCTTAACCACTTAACTATATTTCCATGGATTGTTGTAGAATTCTTGAAAGTGTCTTCCCATGAGGGCCATGCTTAAATATATTCTATAAGGGGATCACTTTGGAGACTTCTTCAAATACACCCATCGCTTCTAGAGGCTTCCAAACGTGCTTCATGGCTTCTTCTAGGGTTGACATCAATGGAAACCAATTTTCCAACACATAATTTGTGAGTAAATCCACCACCACCATGATGGAACACTTTATTTCAAACTTTAGTAAACATGTGATAAAATCCATTGATACCTCATCCCAAAGACGACTTGGTATGGCTAATTATTATAGAATACCCAAGGTCTTGCTCATATCTCCTTTGTTTTTTTGACAAACCAAACTCTTTGCCACAAAATTTTGAACACTGATATTTCAACCTTTCCAAAAATATTCCTTCATGATCTTATGAAAAGTTCTTATAAATACTTATTGTCCACCTATATGAGAACTGTGTAGTTCAGAAATGACATATTGTTAGAGTTGGTATTTTTTACATAAATAGAGACAATCATCATACCATAATGAATCACTCTTCCACAAAAATTTATCAAAAGCACTAGGGTCACGTTCTAGTTGTTGAATGTGTTTCCATGTCATCTAGGCTTTTTGTCATTCTATCCTTGCTTATTTCACACAATCAACTTGTATAGTGGAAATAACATAAATTAATGCCTACATGTCCTTTTATTTCCTTGAAAGTCCATCTACCACCACATTCTCTTTCCCTTTTTGTAGATAATTTCAAAGTCATAACCTAGCATCTTTGGGATCGGTCTTCTAAATATGGTCATTGTTCTAAGAAGTACTTCAAATTATAATCAATTTTTGTTACCTTAAATTTTCTTCTTATTATGTAAGGACACGTTTATTAATTTCATGTAGTATGGAAAACATTTCCTTCACATAAATGTGTTTGAGTGAGTTATTCCCTTTAAGTTGGAAAATTTCAAAGGAAATGGGCCTTTCTTGTTGCATTGAATCTGCACCAATGTCATGCCCCAAGGCATTGCATTCCACAATAAAAAAAAATTTGGAGTGGGACATCGACAAAACTTGAGTTATAAAAATGGCCATCTTATGTTTCTCAAAGGCTTGGGTTTCTTCTTGAGTAAAATAAAGCATACCATTTTATTAATTTTGTTATAGGAACTATTATTCAATTACAATTCTTGACCAAGTTGCAATAATACTATGTCAATCCTAATAATATCCTAAAATCATTCAATGTTTTGGGAATTGGCCATTCCATTATAGATTTATTTTTTTTAGCATCCACCTTCATTCCTTCATGAGATACAATATTCCCCAAATATTCCACTTATTAAACCCCATAGACAAACTTGGAATGTTTTTCCTATAGTTGTTTCTCCTCCAATAGTTTTATGAACATGTCAGCATGTTGTACATTCTCTTAGCAAGAATTATTGAAAATTAATATAGCATAAAAAAATACCAATACAAAATTTTTGAGGAAGGGCTTGAAATAATCAAGCTTTAAAATGTGTAAGATGTATTAATAATTCCAAAAGGAATCTCCAAAAACTCATTAAGACCATGTGTTCTAAATTCTATTTTAGGGATGTCTTCTTGATATCCTAGATAGAGAAGCAATTTGGTAAAGAAAATTGCTCCGTGTAATTCATCTGAAAATTAGTCAATGAAAAGAATAGGAAAGTTATCTTTAATTGAAATTTAGTTGAGTTATTTATAATATGGAAACATACACCATGAAGAATTAATTTTATAAACCATCACCACTGGGTAAAATAAAGAAATTTATCTAGGTCAAATGACATTGGCTAATACTTTTATTTTAGTTGAATCACATGAATTATGCTAGGTCAAATGATTACTTTATTAAACCATACAATCATTCTCACTCTTTTGGGAATAAGGATATCTGTAAGGTAAGATACTAGGAGGAAGGATTACAGAGATTAGTTCATGTGAATTATTCTTTCATGCAAGATAAATACCTTTGGGAATCTTAGAAAATACCTTCAAATGATTTCCAATAGTGCTTTTGAGATCTAACGAAGCCATGTGGTTATTTGTTTGAACATTTATTAAGAACAATTGTACAATTACTCCATGGTGTCAGTTTTTGAATTGTTTTTCACATCATGGGAGCTTATCACTTTATATGGTTTCCCTTACATACCTCTAACATCAATTTCCTTGCATTCAAAGAAAAATATCATGGAAATTTTGTGAACATTCATAACCATTGTTCTAAATGGTTTTATCTATTGGACCCCTATGAAAACATCAACACCATCCATTTGGATGTTAATCATTAGGATATCCAAGAAATATTCTTCTGTAATGAGATTAATATGATGGAACTTATCTAAACAATTTATGGTACCTCGATCTGCAATCAATAATTGAAACTATAGTACTAGATATATGAAGCAATTGAGAAGTTTGGTTAATTTGTGGTTAGTGAAATTACGAATACCACCACAATCAACCAACATTATTCTTTTTTTTCCTTAATATATCCTTCCATATTCATATTTTTGGGAGTGCTAATTCCAACCAAAGCATGACAAGATATGGTTGGAGTAGTATCCTCTAGTTTTTTATCTTGAGAAAGCTCTACCTTTTGTTCTTCTTCCTCTTCAAAATCTATGTAGAGTTATTTCTTCTCACCACACTTATTCCCCTTAATATACTTTCTATCACAATTGAGAAGCATATTCACTTTTCTTGTCTTTCATCCAATTGATAATGTCTCAATCTTGTAGGTTGAGTGAGTTTAAGAGTGGGAGCATTGTGCTCCCTATTATCACTCTGTAAATTTCTTTTGGATGAGGAAAGAAAATCAAAAAGGTAACCACAAACCAACTTGAGGATGGAAGCTAGCCCTTCCAACTAGAGAGGGATATTTCTCTTCAAATCAATCACTCAAAGGATTGATTTGGAATTTGTTCAAAAGGATATATTGCGAGGGTAAGACTGACTTTATAAAGTTGGTGGAAATGTGGAAATAAATTCCATTGAGCAATGGAGTCACTGAAAGGTCAGAAATCAATGAAGGTTTATTGGATGCTTGGTGGATTGAAAAGTGTTAGAGGAAAGATAGAAATCACTACTTTATGCCAATTATATATCATTGTAGATTGAATATTACAAAGAAAACAAATAACCCCTTATGGAATCTATCAAGGATGAATCCCAAGGTGATTACAACTGAAAATACATGCAATAGAGAATCAAATACTGATGAATTCTGATACATATAATTCAAATTAACATAAAGAAGAAGATATATCACCTAGATGAATTTTAAACTGTAAGACAAAACCGTAGGATCACATGCATAAATCAACACAATCACATGTATCTCTAGAGTCAAATCTCAGGGACTTCTGACCCAACAAATTTTATTAATATCAGAGAAATCTTACAAAATGTATTCAATAGTATTTTCCTTAGACACTTTCCAACCCTAAGCTCACATAGCGTCATAAAATATATACAAAATTATCTTCCTATCCTTCAAAAATTTGAATTCAACTACCATCCTAAGGTAATGATACAATTACAATATATTTGGCTACAAAATCTGAACAAATTTCTAAGGAGTCAAACTTGACTTGTTAATTTCACATAAAACCTTGATAAAAACAAATCCTTGATTCCCTAATACGATTCTCAAGTTATTTTGATGTGTGCATGGAAGGATTCCTTTTAGTTATTGACCTAGAAACTATTTTTCTAGGACTTGTGAACACTTTTGGTGAAAATTGGATCTTTTTCTCTTTCTTTTTATCTTGTTGACTTACTGCAGTTTCCTCAGTTTCCTTTGCCCTCTTTTTGACAGAACTCTCAGGGACATATGTGGTGGTCTTTTCTACATATCAAGGTGTATCTCTCATGCTTTGTGGGATGCTAAAATAATTAGATGTTATATGTGATGATGATACAAAATATTGCCAATCTTGATTCCTCTTTATAAGATCTTCTAATTCCAACAACTTTATCAATGGAAAATGGAAGAGGCTAGGTTCCCCTTGATATTTCCTTACTTTACTCTGTCATCCATCTTCCCTAGGATTCTGAAGAGGTAATAGGGTAGATTCAAGGGTTTCCTACCAGTGAAGTGCATTAAGAGAATGATATTATATCAGTAAACCCTAGTGAATCTCCCTTCACATGTAAAAACCTTTGAATTACCCTCAACAAGTTAATATGATTCTCTAGTAGAAGTTATTTGGGTATGGTGGCTCCAAAATTGGTGTCTCTAAATTCAAGATTCAAAAATTCATGATAGCAAGCTAGATCTAGTTGCATACCTTTGAACCATTGCTCTCCATGAGCAGGGATCTCTGTTGCAACAACGATAGTGTCTTCAGAAACTTGAAATTGCATGTTTCCCACCTTATCCCCAATTGCATTAAAACGCAACGTAAACTCCTTTTCCAACTTCTTGTTGTTACCTTGAAGCTTTTCACAAAACCTGATGCAATCCACTTGTTCAAAAGAAACCCTGATTGTTGGATCTGCATTCACTAGCCTGAGGTATTGAGGCTCAAATATAACAATATCTCCACCTTTTTTGTTCCTCCTCCTTCCTTGTGGAGTTTCCATGATGTTGGTATGTGTCAATTTCACCGTGGAAAAGAAAAGTAAATACTGTATGCAGGGTAAAACAAAGAACTTGTAGATGCACAATGAATGAGAAAAAATAGGTTTGATGTAGCAAAGGATGTGTTTTAAGGAAAAATTTGAGTTTTTTGGTTCATAAGAAAGGTTTTCCTTTCAAACATCAACCAAGAGCCCGAAACAATAGTTGGAGGGTGCAAGAGTAAAGGAGGTTATGATGTGCAACGATGTGAGCAATGTCCCCTACATCTCATGTGTAGCAAGATTGGATGGGAGATTTGTGGATTTGCAGAGAAGAAGAGTCGTATCTGAGGTGTTTCTTTGTATGGAAGATGAAAAATTTGAATGAAAAAAAAAAAGTAAGTCTCCACTCATACCTATCATACCATGTTGTAATTCAAAAACCAATTGTACAACTTAGAAAGTTGTGTAGCAACTTGTGAAATGTTCTAATTTTCTTAATGATGCCACGTGCCTCCAACAGATTTGAGCTCATGATATTTTCTGAACCGTGAAAAAGACTGACTCTAACTGATCATGATTGACCATATGAACACTCATAATGATTCTTTTGTGACTTGACAACCCATATACTTTGACATTAAGAACACATGATTCATGACTCAAACTTTATTATATAACCCTATCTAAGAAACTTTACTAATCACAACCCATTGACTCATGACATGAATTTAAGCTAAGATAAAAATTCCATGGTATTTATAATATCAAGGCATGACTTTATCCTATCATACATATTTAACCAGGACTCTAACAACCTATTTATATGACACTAACACTCCCTATAGGAATTAATGGAAACCCTTCTAGTTGCCATGTTTTTACCTTCAAATATATTTCCCACACTAAAAACCGTATCTAAGGATTTAGAATAAATGGGACACACATCATGTTTAATGGTATCCTTTAAACTACCCATAAAATTATCCAACAATTTATCCTCTAAAAGGTCCTTCACTCTAAGACTCAACTTTTAAAATTGTTGATTGTGCTATGTAGTTAGGCTCTTTGCTTGAGATTTTACAATTGACTAAAGAATGTGTTTCTCATGCTATCTCAATAATGTGCCATTAATTATTCTATAAAAAATGGCTAAGAGACAATAGAGTCCTTTTTCACTCACAAATCCATGGAAAAACATACAAATTGATCATATTATAAATATAAGGATGAAATAGGTGTAGATCAAATAATAACTTAATCTAGAATATTCATGTCATGGGATTGTTACCATCAAGTGTACATCAAAACTCCTCATAATGATATTGGTAATGAAGTAGTTCCTTGGCCCCAATTTGTAACTGTGATAGACTAGATTTTTGTTGACGAATGATCAAATGTTTGGGACTCAATATTATTGTTCTCTGAATGTGTTAAAATGCTTTCCATATGCGATTGGGACTCAATCCATTTGTTATCTTTATCCTCTTCTTAAGGATGATAATTTAGGGTAAGGAGGATTAGTATCTCATTCATAAGGTCCTCCTTCATGTCATTTATATTGTATTTGAGGTCTTCCTTCATGATTCGAAAAGATCTTTTAAAGATAATGGTTGAGTTTTAAAAACATGAGTTAAATAACCATTTAGGAATTTGATGAAAGAGGAAGAATTAATGACGAAACATGGAAGCCATAATGAAATATATAGATCTGGAAATAAGAATAAAGGAACAACAAACCATAATAGAAAACGTTGATAATGGAGTTCGGAAATCTCGCCTACGACTCTGGGCTTTGTCTTAGTTGGTGAGGCTTTATTATTTCTCTTCAAAGATTCAAAAGTACATCATAAAAGTTCCAAAAGGATTACAAAATGATCCATCTATGTTCTTCTAGATCTCAAGAACCCATCACAACTAACGACACTGAAAACGGATGAACGAAGCTCCCATAAATGGCCTGCAAAGCTGCTCTCCTTAATGGCTTCCCTGCCTAAAAATGGCTTTGGATCAACAATTCTTCAGGATTTTCCTATTCTGAACCTCCCTCCATGCTTCCAAGAACCTTTTTTTTATATAGGCTTGAAGTTGGCAAAAAAATCCCAACTTCTCCCCAAGACCTGGCCTCAAAAAGAGCTCTAGATCCTCTAATAATGGCCAAAATTTCTCAAAAGTGGCTGAAAAATCCATTAAAATATTTATTGTATGGTCAAAAAAACCCAAAATTAGGACAAATGCAAGCATAGCCCCCTATTTGCAGGCCCCTAGTCGCATGCATGCCCCCATGTGGCCTTATTCTGAGTGCTTGGTGCACTAGCCCCTTAACGGTCGGTGCCTGGTCATGTGGCTTGGCCATATGGCCCAAACCTAATGCTCCACGCACCCCCAAATTGTTAGCTCTATTTGTAGCACCTATTTTTGTGCCTTGGTCGGTGGGCTAACCCGACTGACTGGGTGCTAATCCCATTCATTCGCACCTAACAATATATGTGAGTGGACATATGGCAAATGGTCATGTAGAATGGTGATGAAACCATGGGCTATACCCAAAATACTGTGCCAACATTAGAGTTGGGTTATATGGTAGTGGTTACATGCCAATGCATCGGGCGATGGGGCCTAGCCCCGACCCTATTCTCCACTGACGGAACAAACATTGCAACTTAAATAATACAATGCGACCATATATGTTAAGTCACATCGTGGGCAAGCTGGTAGCCCAACCTTGCCAAAGCTCTTTCGACCCAGACCGGAGGCCACGGGTTTGACTCCGTGGGAACCCATAAAATTTTTCCCAAACAACCAATGGAGGGGTTCCATGTGGCAGTACAAGACTGGGCCATGTGGCACCATGCTATTCACCCAGATAATGGACACATGTCAACCAACAATTCATCCACCTGTCAACCTAGTCAACATGCCATTGTACCTGCCACATCATTGTATGGATATGCATCCTGTATAGTGAGCTACCATGTCATCATTGTACAGATTGTACAGACTGCACAATCATCAATTTTTGCCTGTTTGGAAAAATGAACAAATCACGATATCTTTCATATACAGTGTATGTTTGAGATCGTTCAAGTTGCATTAGGTTCGTAATGATGAGGCCTAAACACATATCTGTTTTGAAGAAATTCTAAGGATTTTGATTTCGAGGCCTTCCTAGACACATTTTAGTTACTGGATCCATTATGGATCATGTCTCCCCACTAATACCTTTTGGTCCTCCAAAATGATACTAACCAATCATCAATTGCGGGATAGGCCATCCCACTTGTTCTTTTTCTTCAAACTTTGTCCTATGAACCTGTCTCATCAAGATCAACTGTAAAAAAACCATGATAACTGACATCATATTGTTAGCCATTTGTACTCTGTCACATCTTACTGAAGCCACTATCATCCATGATGACAACATTACTAATGATATCATCAGAAATATGACTGCAAATGAGCTAATATGTTTATCATACTTGCAGGACATTATCTTATATTGAAGCAAAGTATGATTGAAATTTCATTCTACAATCATCTCATGTTCTTGTTTAAGATCAATTACTTGATTTGGCACAATTATAGATGTGTTTCGTTCTTGATCTTCCTTCCTTAATTGTTCCATTATTTGAAGAGATTGATTAGCTTTTAAGTGATGAGCATGTACAACATATTTTTTTCCTGTTGTGATTAACTGATATTGATTATGTTCCCTGTAGAAGATTGCTTTGCGATCATACAAATAAGGAGTTCCTAAGACCATTCCACATTCATTGAGTGGCACTACATCACATGTTACTTCATCCACAAACTTAGATGAAATTGCAAACTTTAATGTGCATTTCTTTGTTATTTGCAATTTATGATTGTTGCTTATCCATTTAAGTGAGTATGGATTATGATGCATATGATTTTTTAATCCCAATTGTTTAACCACTTCCTATGAAATCAAGTTAGATTGAGATCCACTATCTATCAATGTGTCTACCTTAGTATGACTCATTATGACCCTTATGTGAAACAATTTACTTCTAGAATCAAATCCATCACCAATTTTACATATCAAACCAACTGCTGAAATTTTAGATCCATCTCCCGAATCTGATCCCAAGTCTATTGGTCGTGTTATTTCTGCAAGTGTTTCCCTCCCTTTCCTTTATTTGAACCATTTTGGTCTCTTTTCAAGATGCAATTTCCAAAAATGGTCCTCATCATGCCCTTCTTTCTTGCAATGCTTGCAAGAGAGCTTCTCTTCCTTTCTTTCCACTGAATTTTCTTTCTTTCCATTCCACTTCCTTTTGTCCTCTTTTCTTGAAGATGATTCCCCTGATACACCAAATCTTGTTTTCCCTGCCTCAATGTATGTTTCTTGAACAAAAAACTCATTAACATTATTAGGTCCAAACATAAATACAATCTTACAAATATGTGCAAGTAAACCTCCTATATACTTCATAAAAGTTTCTTTGGTATGTAATGGAATGTCTAACATTAATGCCATCTTACGAAATCCATATGTGTATTCTTGCACTGTTTGTCATTTTCTTAGTTTAATACCTTTCCATTCAATTAAATATTTCTCTTTATAACCCAAAGGATAAAATTTCTAACTGCAAAGATAAAAACTTGGCATGATGGAAACACATTACCCACTTGTTGCATACCATTTTGCAACTTGATTTTCCACCAAATGAGTGTTGTTCCTGCAAGTCGAAGTGATGCCAATTTGATTTGAGCGGCCTCATCTTTGATTTGTTTCACGCTACAATAAAAATCCATTTGTCTGACCCAGTTATCCAGTCTCTCTGCATTTACTTCACCATCATACATGGGTAACTCGAACTTCACATCAATATTAAGTATAGGCATATCATGTTTATGTTTATGTGAATGTTTTCTTGCGGTGGATTTGGAACTTGAACTTGAAGATGAAGAAGAAGTCGACGGAGAAGAAGGAGGTGAAGGAGGATTTTGAGGAGGATCCTATAATTCTTCACTTTTTACCTTTGAAGATTCACCTAGAATCGGTCTCTTCCATTCCAAGTAAACCTCATATAGAACCTTCATCATCTCCGACATGGCGAAGAAATTTTTTCAAAACTCTTTGTCATCATGAAAAAGTCCCTCTTGCGATGTCATCTTCTTACTTTGAGAAGTTCTCTTTCTCAATCCAATCTCAGGATTCTCTTCAACAATCTCTCCTTCACCATGATTCAACCTTTCTCTGGATATCATGCAAACTAACAAACCAACCATCAACTATCTCTAATACCACATGATCCGAAAAGATATTTTAAAGACAATGGTTGAGTTTTAAAAACATGAGTTAAATAACCATTTAGGAATTTGATGAAAGAGGAAGAATTAATGGTGAAACATGGAAGCCATAATGAAATACATAAGTTTTTTAATAAGCATAAAGGAACAACTAACCATAACAACGAAAGTTGATAATGGAGTTAGGCAATCTCGCCTACATCTCCGGGCCTTTGTTTCAGTGGGTGAGGATTTATTATATGTATTCAAAGATTCAAAAGTACATCATAAAAGTGCCAAAAGGATTACAAAATGAGATATATGTGTTCTTCTATATCTCAAGAACCCATCACAACTGATGACAGTGAAAATGGATGAAAAAAGCTCCTAGAAATAGCTCGCAAAGTTGCTCTCCTCAATGGATTCCCTACATAAAAATGGATTTGGCTCAACAATTCTTTGGCATTTTCCTATTATGAACCTCCCTCCATCCTTCCAATAACCTCTGGTTTATATAGGCTTTAATTTGGAAACAAAATCCCAACTTCCCCCCAAGATCTAGCCTAAAAAAGAGCTCCAGATCCTCCAATAATGGCCAAAATCTCTCAAAATTGGCTGAAAAATCCATTACAATATTTATTATATGGTAAAAAAAACCCAAAATTGGGTAAAATTTAGGTGCAACCCCCTATTCACATGCCCTCGGTCACATGCGCACCCACATGTGGCCTTTTTCTGAGTGCTTGGAGCATTATACCCTTAATGGTCGGTCCCTGGTCTTGTGGCTTAGCCATATGGCCCAAAACTTATGCTCCACGTGCCCCCAAACTATTAGCTCTCGTCATAGCACCTGGTTACGTGCCTTGGTCGATAGTCTAGCCCAACTGACTGGATGCTAACCCCACTCATCCACGCCTAACGATATATGGGAGTGGACATATGGTGAATGGTCATGTGAAATGGTGAGGAAATCGGGGGCTATACCCAAAATACCATGCCAACATTAGAGTTGGGTTATATAGTAGTGGTTACATGCCAACGCATTGGGGGCTGGGGCCTAGCCCTGACCCTATTCTCCATCGATGGAACATACATTGCAACTTAAATAATACAATGAGACCATATATGTTAAGTCACATCATGGGTGGGCTAGTAGCCTGGCCCTGCCAAAGCTCTTTCGACCTAGACCAGAGGTCACGGGTTCGACTCCCCAGGAGCCTATAAATTTTTTCCCAAACAACCAATGGAAGGGTGCAATGTGGCAGCCCAAGACTCGGCCGCATGGCACCATGCTATTCAACCAGATAATGGACACGTATTAACCAACAATTTGTCCACTTGTCAACCCAGTCAACATGCCACTATACCTGCCACATCACTTTAGGACTGTATGACCTGTACAGTCAGGTGCCACATCAGCACTGTACGGACTGCATAGTCATCAATTTTTGCCTGTTTGGAAAAAAAAACAAATCGTGGTATGTTTCCCATATGATGTTCATTTGAGCCTGTTCAAGTTGTGTTGGGTTCGTAATGGCGAGGCCTACACACACGTTTGTTTTGAAGTGATTTTGAGAATTTTGATTCTTAGGCCTTCCTGGACCCATTTTAGTGTAGAAATTTCAATACAATTAATGTATTTCCTACAATTCTCCTGATCTAACAATTATATGCCACTGTTAAATACATAATCACTTCTACTAATATTCTTGTGGAAATTTGAACCATGATCACAAAGTGAAATATCAAGAACACATAACAGAGAAGTTTTTTCATGAAAGCGTAAAGCTAACAACCCCACTATCATATATTATGTATATCATGGATCGTGAAACAATCTCATACAAAACTCTAATCCAATATCTCTCAGTACAATACAATCATCTCACACTGTCATACAAAAAATCAACAAATACATGTGCCAATTCTCTGTGTCCAGACAACCTGCCTCCTCTGCATAATCCCTGCAATTAGAAATTCTCACAATGAAATCGAATTGCCTAGTTTGCACATGCTCATAAGAATATCCACTGCATGTGTGATTGCATGGGTTCACTTCACTCAAATCAAAACTGATAGCCAAACTGTCCCTTTCACCTGTTATCTCAACTGGGTCTCCAGTGGATCTGACATGCATCTAGTTAACCATGGCCAATATTCAGTTGCATGTGAGTTCACTGATTGTGAATTAATGAATAATTAATTCATTGAACTCTCACTAGTGCAAGTTTAGTTACAACTAGTACAACTGAGCTTAACTTATTTAACTACACTTATAATTATGTTACAACTCCAAATCACTCAGTTATAAATGAGATAATAGATTAATATTTATTGTTCAATTTATTTAAGGGAAAAGTAAATTAGACACATGTTTCTTGTTGAATTTTCAACACTCCCTCTCAACAAGAAAGGGATTATCCTTCACCCCAATCCTGTCTCTATGATATTTGAATTTTCTCTTGGTGAGCGCCTTCATCAGAATGTTTGCATCTTGATCTTCTGTAGGAATGTATTGAAGCAACATGATCTTTCGCTGCACACAATCTCTAAGATGATGATACTGGATATCTATATGCTTAGATCTGTCATGAAACACAGGATTAATCGAGATTTTAATGCAACTCTGATTATCACAATAAATCATTGTCAGATCTAAATGAGAACCAAAAAAACCAACCAAGATCTTCCTCATAAAAATAGCCTCACATGTAGCTTGACTCGCTGCCATGTATTCCTCTTTCATTGAACTAAGTGCAACAGATCTCTGTTTCATGCTGTATCAAGAAACAGTTGTAGATCCGATACTGAAGATCCCCCCTGATGTGCTCTTTCTGTCTGTTGGGCTGCCCGCCCAATCTGCATCCATGAAGCCATGCAAATTCACCTCATCCATCTATCTGTACCATAATCCATACTTAGATGTGCCCTTCAGATATCTCAGGACATGCTTAACTACCTTCCAAAATAGTTTGGCAGGCTTAACCATCTCTTGAATTAGTTGGTTAACCTCATAGCAAATGTCCAGTCTCATGTTCACTAAATACATTAGTGAACCCACTAACTGTCGATAGATAGTAGCATCCATGACCTCTCCAGAAGTAGCATCCTCTTTCCTCCAGTTTCTTGGAAGAGGAGTATCCATGGGTTTGCAACCCTCGATGTGAAACTTACCCAGTATCTCCCTTGCATACTTTCCTTGAGACACAAACATTTCACGATCTCGCTGCCATATTTCCAATCCAAGGAAATAATGAAGAAGGCCCAAATCCTTCATCTCAAACTCCTTTGCAAGGTCCTCCTTGCATGAGTGTATCAATTGCTCATCACCAGTCAGTATTAAATCATCAACATAAAGCACAATGATTAAGATCTTACCCTCCACCACAATTTGGTATAGGTTTTCATCCTCTTCACTTTTGGTGAAGCCCAATCCAGTGAAATAGTTGTCTATCCGAGTGTACCAAGCACAAGATGCTTTCTTCAGCCCATACAATGCTTTCTTGAGTCTACACACATGCGAATCTCTGTCAAAAGTCTCAAAACCTTCTGGCTGTTCAATGTACACTTCTTCCTCAATGATCTTGTTGAGAAACACAGTTTTTACATCCATCTGATGAATGCGCCATCCCATCTACGCTAAGAGTGCAAGGATGGATCTTATGGAAGAGTACCTTGCGACATGTGAAAAGGTCTCATCATAATCTATGTTGGATCATGTTGTCATTGATGCCAATGGTTTGATTGATTGATGTCATTGATTGATGTCAAAGGATTGATTGATTGATGATTGATGTAATATAATATGTATTGTCCTTGATGAGAATGCATAGATGAAGATGGATCAATGAGTTGTCATTGATACATGATGAATATGGATCGATGTGGTTTCATTGGTATATGATGCATTGTTGGAAAAATGTATAGATGACTCATTATTGTCTTATTATGATTGATAAGGTGCATAAATGGATGAACTCCAAAGTGGTCCCCTTATGGTGAAAGCCCTCACAGGAAGACACTTTGTGGATTGAGTTATCCTAGAAGAATGGTTGGAGGATCCATGCTCTCATTATTGTCTTATCATGATTGATAAGGTGCACAATCAGATGAACTACAAAGTGGTCCCCTTATGGTGAAATCCCTCACGGAAAGATGCTTTGCGTATTGAGTTATCCTAGAATAATGGTTGGAGGACCCATGCTTGTATGTGGAATAACGAGATGAATATCAAGGAAAGTGTTGGTGAAACTATCCTAGATGGATAGTGCTTGTCATGCCATTTCTGGTGGTATGTGGAATGTCACATAACTCCTCATGGTTTGAGAGTTATGGCCTTACGAAGATGAAGGACCCCCACATGAAGGCTTGAAGCCCCCAAGGTCAAAGAAGTCAAAGT
>ML804197.1:107953-128669 GCA_009831015.1 Picea engelmannii | reverse complement strand
GTCTCTTGTAGATCATCCTTTTTGTGGATCAATGGAGAGCTTCTTGTGGGAATATATTTTGGAGTATTGATGGAGAGCTTCTTGTGAGAGCTTCTTGAGCATTTTTGGTGTGGAACACTTGAGGATATTGAAGATATATAGGTAACTGAGGTAACCAAGGATATCTAAGCCTAAATTATGATGAAAGTGAAGAAAAGAAGGCCGAAATGCAAGGAAGGATAAATTCTCTTGATGGTGCTTTCTAAGGTATGTTATTTTCAGGTCATCTCACCATTTTCACTATAACGTTTTTTCTATAATTCTTGAGATATTGAAATTGCTATGAAAGTGAGAAAAAATAGCCAAGTATCTGTGGTTAAAAATTCATCTTGTGGGTCTTTGTATTTTGGGAGTCACACTACGTGTAAAACAGTGTTTGTGGCTAGTCCTGAAACTAGTCAAAATCAGGTGTTTTGGGTAAACACGTCATAATTTCTTCATAACAGATCCAAATTCAGTGAGACAAAATTTTTCAGTTAGGGTATAGTCTATAGTATTCTCTTTAATAGTTTTATATCATTTAATAAAATATTTTGTGTGGGTCACACTCTACAAGGTCGCTCTCTAGAATAAGCCAAAATTCAGCAAGGTATGTCATTTTTTCTATAACTCCTTTTATGAGAGGTTCCAAGTAGTTCCACTTGGAGGAATTGCATAAAACACACCGAAGAAAATTTTGTATCAGTTTCAGAATTTTATTCAGTACAGGTACAAAGTTATGATTATTTCAAGTTAGAGTTGTTGACTAATCCAACACTAGTCATGGTTGAGACAAGCAGTTGATGAGTTGGCACATACATGAGGTGTATAGTTGATGATGTTGGTACATATTGATGAGTCATTATTTATGAGTAGTTGACACATGATTGGTATATACTTGGTACATGGTTGGATGCACTTGTTTATGGTACAGGTTGATTACAGGTTGTTTGGCATAGGTTGGTGCATGGTTGATGCTCTTGTTTATGATACAGATTGATATATGTTGAGGATTGTTTCCTCATATTAGTTGCTGCTGAGAATGTAATCTAAGTATTTCATATAGAGCTGGTGCTCTTGTAGAGTTGTACTCTATTCAGTTGTTGCTGAAAAACCCCCGGATTGAAGTCCATAATAAAAAGAAAACTTGTACATGCATCTTGTGTTCCTTGTGGAGATGATTTGTTGATGATATATTGTTGATATATGTTTTTGATATGTATCCACATCTAACTGATTAATAATGACAACAATTAGTAATGAGTAAATGTCGAATGCTAAGTAATGAGTTTTGTGTAAGAGGGAAGTTTTGGGAAAAAGATCCCCACACTCATTCACCGCCCCCTCTAAGTGTGGTAGGTGTGTCCAAAAATATATCCCCTTGATATATGAGAAGCCTTGGGCCACAAACCTGGCCTTGTATTTCTCCACACTCCCATCAACAACTTGCTTTCCCTTATAGATCCATCTCGAACCTACCACTGATTTGTCGACCGGTCTTGGGACAATTTCCCATGCATTGTTTTTGACAATGGAGTCATACTCCTCTACCATAGCATCAACCCAAGTGGGATCCTACACTAGTTCCTAAAAGGAATATGGTTCAGTCACAATACATTTTCTCATGAGAGCCATGTATCAAGCAAATCGATCAGGAGATTGTCTCTGTCTGCACTGTGAAGTAGGGGCTCCTACATTCTGTGCATCATCTAGTCTCAATCTGTTAGCTTCCATGGTGTGCTTTTTGCCATTTCTGATGGATGGCTCTACATGAGTGTTTTCCTCCACTCCATGAACCTCCTCATGTAGTTGATCCACATATTGAGAGTCATATTTGGGAAACAACAATTCCTCTTCTGCATGCAAGTCTATCTCCCTCTCAAGCGACAACTGCATGACTTTCCCCTCATCAAATTTTATATCCCATCGCATAATAATCATCTTACTGTTCGTAAAATACACATGATAATTATGGGGTGTTTCTGTGTACCTGACAAATATCCCAACTTCAGCAGTCGGTTCTAGCTTCTTTCTGGCATCCTTGGTCACATGCACAAAAACAGATGAGCCAAAAATTTTAAAATGAGAAACATTAGGTTTCTTACCAGTAAAATCTTCTTTAGGTGTACTCATGCCAAATATTCTATGAGAACAACGGTTTTTCACATAAAGTGCAATATTTCATTCTTCTTCCCACAAATGCATTGGTAGGCCCTGATCATGAAACATCGCTCGTATTGCACCCATGATCATTCTGTTCTTTCTCTCCGCGACCCCATTTTTCTATGGTTTATGAGGCGCTATGAGTTCTCTTTGAATTCCTTCTCTAGTAGAGAAATATTTGAATTCATTAGAGATGTATTCTCCACCATTATCACTCCTTAGAGACTTCACTTGCTTCCCCGACTCTTTCTCCACCAATTATTTAAACTCGCAGAACTTTGAGAATGTTTGATCCTTCTTCTGCATGAAGAATATCTAGCATTTACGAGAAACGTCATCAACAAAAATAACATAATACCTATGTTTTGTTGTTGAAGAAACCGAGAATGGTCCACACACGTCTGTGTGAATTCTCTCCAGGATCACTGAAGCACGATTCTCCTTTTCATGAAAGGTGGAATTTACATACTTCCCCAGGGTGTACCCCTTGCACTGATCTAACTGAGAAAGTGTTACCATTGGGTGTCTAGTAGATATTTGTTGCATGATATTCAAGGCTCCATGATGAAGATGGCCCAATCACCTGTGCCATAATTCACCCTCATCCCGGCTCACCACTTTTTCTTCCTTTCCCACCATGGCACCGCAACCATCTACCTCCATCATGTAGAGATTATTAACTCAAATCCCTATCTTCTTGACTTGACCCATTGCTTTATGTCACAGGAAATATTATCCATCACTGAAAACAACGTCATAGCCTTTGTCCTCCAACATTACGACTAAGACTAGGTTTTTCTTCAGACTTGGAACATGCATAACATTTTTCAATTGAAATGGTTTACCTGAATCCCTCTAAAATGTAATGGTGCCAATACCAGTCACACTTTATCATCCATCGTCTCCCATCTCTATATGAATTCTGAGATCTTTCTCCTCCAAGTCATTGAAAGACTCTTTATCTCTCGTCATGTGGTAGGAAGTGCCACTATAAAAATACCACACCGATCTCGATGCACTTGAAGCCACGCATGCGATCAAAGAGAAGTCAAGTTCAAATTGCAATACAAGAGCCTCACCAGTTACAGATCCAGAAACCGTCTTGTTCTTCCTCTTCTGCGGATAGTTAGTAGCAAGATGCCCATGTTTGTGACAGTGAAAACACTTCACTTTGGACAAATCCAGCTTCTTGACTTTAGACTCGGATTTTGAATGGAATTTCTTCCATTTCCATTTCCTTGCCTTGGAAGTCAAATCAAAATCCTCTTCATCATCATGCTTTGATGAATATCCATCTCTTGTGTTCTGCCTGAACTCCTCTTGCACTAGATCCGACCATAGTCATTCCCAATATAGAAATTTTTCCCTTCCATTGATAGAGTCTTGATAACTGTGCCAACTCTTGGGAAGTCCTAGGATATCCAAGCTCACCAAATCATTGGCAATGACTATTATTCCCACACTTCCAAGCTCATCCTGACATTGGACAAACTTTGTGAGATATTTTGGAATGGTGTCGCCCTTCTCCATATTTATGTTCCTGAATTTTTATTTAAGTGCCAATTTCCTATGGTCGCTACTATTTTGGAATAGATCTGTCAAAACCTTCCACATTGCATGTGTTGTGGTTTTCCCATGGAGACTTGAGACAATGTGGTCTCGTACTCCCTCCAACAGAATCCTCCTCACCTTTTCCACGTTCTTTTGCCATGCATCAATATTTTCAATGTTTGTTGCATCCAGCTTAGGAACATCTTTGTCAATGTATTCCTTCAATCCATTGTCTTCGAGTACTGCCTCTATCCTATCCTTCCAAGCAATGTAGTTTGAGCTTCCCTCGAGTGCATACTCCAACCTCAAGCCATTGAAATTCATTTCGATCTTGAATCAACTATAGCACCAAGAAAGTCCTTCTGCAAATTCGAATGTTATCCAATCACAAACTCAACTGTTGCAATCCTTCTTTCCTTGGGAGGTTTGCACCTGACCAGTTACTAGCCTGAGGGAAGTTTGCACCTCACCTGTGTATAGCCTGTGAACTATTTGAGGGAGTTCGCACGGTAATGCGCTATGGGGTGAGGGAAGTTTGCACCTCTCCTTTAAGAAGCCTGCGAGAATCCTAATGAAGTTCGCACGTCTCCTTTGCGTAGGGTGTGAGAATTTATGCTCCTAGAAATGTGTAAATTTTTCAGTACTAAGGTTTGCACCCTCCCAGAGACAGGACCTATGAAAATACTATTATTTTCGCACCTCACTTCCGTGGCTCGGTGGCTCTGATACCATGTAGAAATTTCAATACAATTAATTTATTTCCTGTGATTATCCTGATCTAACAATTATATGCCACTTTTAAATACAAAATCTCTTCTACTAATATTCTTGCGGAAATTTAAACCACGATCACAAAGTGAAATATCAAGAACACATAACACAGAAGTTTTTCCGGGAAAGTGTAAAGCTAAAAACCCCACTATCATATATTATGTATATCATGGATCATGAAACAATTTCATACAAAACTCTAATACAAGAGCTCTCAGTACAACACAATCATCGCACATTGTCATAAAAAAACTCAGCAAATACATGTGACAATTCTCTGTGTCTAGACAACCTGCCTCCTCTGCACAATCCCTGCAATTAGAAATTCTCACAATAAAATTGAATTGCCTAGTTTTCACATGCCCATAAGCATATCCACTGCATGTGTGATTGCATGGGTGCACTTCACTCAAATCACAACTGATAGCCAAACTAACCCTTTCACCTATTATCTCAACTGGGTCTCCAATGGATTTGACATGCATGTAGTTAACCGTGGTGAATCTTTAGTTGCATGTGAGTTCACTGATTGTGAATTAATGAATAATTAATTCACTAAACTCTCACTAGTGCAAGTTTAGTTACAACTAGTACAACTGAGCTTAACTCACTTAACTACACTTATAATTCTGTTACAACTCCAAATCACTCAGTTATAAATGAGATAATAGATTAATATTTATTGTCCAATTTATTTAAGGGAAAAGTAAATTAGACACATGTTTCTTGTTGACTTTTCAACATTTAGTTCCTGGATCCATTTTGGATCACTTCATGTCTTTGAGATCATATTTGTTTCCATCTCTTTGAGATAATATCTTGCCATCTCTTTGAGATCATTTGTTTTCCATGTTTGACTTGATATCATCTTTAAAATTTTGAAATTGTATTTTACTTACCATATTTAGGATGCCAAACTTATTTCTTATTATAGTTTCCATCCTAATTATTTTCTCTTCTAACTTAGAAAATTTAACTTCCATATCTTCATTCTCTTATTGTCTCATGTATGATCCTTTAGAATTTCCCTTTGTAGGAATCACATTTGGATCATTTTTTATAGGCATGATGGGATAGGTTTTACAAGGTTTTATGGGCATGGGAGTGCTAGGATAACTATCCCTCTAATATATCATTAGGTTTCCAAAAATAATACTTGATTGGTATTTCCTGGCACTAACTAAGGAAGATGGGCCATACCCTCAATCATACTACTTCATTATTAGGCATGGGAGAGTGATCTCCCTATTGTTGGACAATTGGTTTGGAAAAATTGTTGTCATTGATGTCAACCCTTGAAGAGTGATATTAGATATTAATGTCAACCCTTGGAGAATTCTGGAATCCCCGTCCAACCGATCTAACGTAGAAGTAGAATGATGGAACCACTGTCACACTATCATTGTGAGATATACCACTCTACAATTGTATCAACCTGTACCAATGAACTACAACCAACATGTACAACTTCCCTGTAATCAATCTGTACCTGAAATGAACATGTGTCAACAAAATACAATAGGTATGCGACTTGTAGTGATGAAACATGCATATGTATGCACCCTATCTGTTATGCAACTCGTGTATTTATGTGACCAAACTTTTATGCAGCCTATGGATGCCTGCTGAAAAATAGGGTTTTCTTTCTCTTGAAAACTTCTAACCCTCTGTAACCTTTTCACATAGATATGAAACTTGTCATTGTATCGAGACTGTAACTGTACCCTGTGATTTCATCTTCATACATAACCTTTAACCAAATCATATATATCTATCTCTAGTCATGTGCCATATAGGTGTGTGTAATCATGAACAATTATAATAACCCTCACATGATCTAGTCATCAAACCCTTTCTAATATTCAGCCTCCCAATACATCAACCACTTCAAAAATAGAAGCCCTCAACCATGTAACACAAAAAACCTTAGCCATATGCTAAGAAATACAAGATGTTCCTCAATAAGAAGTATCAATGATAAATATACCAGCACTGTATTTTTGTATATCTGACTTATAAATAAGATCCCATGCAACCACTAGTCTCTCTAGGGAGAATTCTCAAATCTCCATAACCATTTCTCATGGATACATCAAAATCCAACTATTCATAGAAATAAGACATACCTTTTGAACCAATGGATAGATCTGATGTATCTGAGCATTGTAGACCTTCCTGGGATCTTGATCTCAAAATATAGAACCTTTGCATCTTCATCTCTTCAAGTTTCCATGGCTTTACCAACATGTATGCACCCTAATACATTTCCATCTCGCATACGTACGCACCCTAATACACTATTAGTTCGTGTATGCCTCAGTATGTAGGCACCCTAATACATTGTCAGCCTGCATATGCCTCAGAAACTAGGGCTTTTTAGTATTCATTGTAATTTCAAAACTTTCGTTGTCAACCATTTTTACTACCTCATACTTTCACAGCTTCATATTTATCAATGAGTAATTCTAATAAGCCTTACACAACAAAAGATATTCAATGTGTTCAAGTGTGATTAAATGAGAGAGCCTTGCCTCTTATTTATAATTTCATGTAGCATCCCACTTTCCTTATTTTAGGGAGTTCTCCATTAACTTTATTATTTAAATAATTTCTTTTGCAAACAATTTGACTTTTTGGAGCTTCTAGATGACTCAAGAGGGTCCTCCAACTTCACATGGCCATAAATCTCTAACCGTGAGGAGTTTTGTGACATTCCACATACCACTATAAATGGCATGACAAGCACTATACACCTAGCACTATACATCTAGTACTATACATATATTATTATACCACTGGAAATGGCATGATAAGCACTATACCACTGTAAATGGAATGACAAGAACTATCCATTTGTACTTCTTATCAACCATGAAAAGACAATAATGAGTCATCTTTACATCAAACAAACTTGGTTCCATTACCCAAACCTTTGTGCTATCGGAATTTGCTACCAAACTTTCTTCAAGAGTTGACATCAATGACAACCAATCTTAATCAACAATTCATATTGGTATTTCATGGCACTAACTAAAGAGGATGGTCCATACCCTCAACCATACTACTTCACTATTAGGCATGGGAGAGTGATCTCCCTATTGTTGGATAACTGGTTTGGAAAATTGGTTGTCATTGATGTCAACCCTTGGAGAGTGATATTAGATATGGGTGTCAACCCTTGGAGAAGTATGGAAGCCCTAGATATGTGGACACGGTTGTTGGAAAATTGGTTTTGATGTTGGAGTTCTACCATTGATATTGACACATTTCTAAATTAGCACATGGTATATGGTAGCACATGCATAGGATACATCTCTTGGTGATGATGGTACTTGGTTGAGGTACACCATTGGCATTATTTGTTTAGCATATAGGTTGGTGTAGGGTACAGATCATGGTAAATGTTGATGTACATGGTTGATGTGCATGGTTGGAATATGGTATGATATAGGTGTTGATGTGC
The DNA here is from genome assembly GCA_009831015.1 of Picea engelmannii. Taxonomy (NCBI): domain Eukaryota; kingdom Viridiplantae; phylum Streptophyta; class Pinopsida; order Pinales; family Pinaceae; genus Picea; species Picea engelmannii. The sequence goes on along the minus strand of ML804197.1, from coordinate 120,703 downwards.
ATGGTTGGGATATGGTATGATACATGTGTTTATGTGCATGGTTGATGCATGGTACAGTTTTGGTACATGGTATGGTACAGGAACATATCTTGTGATGGTATGTTGGTGAATTCGGTACATGCTTAGTAAATGTATTTGTTGGTGATGGTAGACATATGGTTGAGAGGTGCCCTTGGTATATGATCCATGTGAGAGGATCTAGTGATAGGTTGGTCATGGAACTCATAATTGATCGAGGAATAAATACATGAAGGTTTGTATACTTCCAGGTAATACTATCATAGATGGATAGTACGTGTCATCCAATTTCTGGTGATATATGCTATGCCATGTAGTTCCTCATGGTTGAGGAGATATGGCTCTGTAAAGTTGGAGGACCCTTAAGAATATTCTAGAAGCCTCTAGAAGGTCATCAAGAAGATTGACTAGTCAAAGTGGTTGCAAAAAGGGATTAATTATTGAAAGATTAATTAATTATCAAAAAAGATTAATTAATTATTGTTGGGATAATTAAGTATTGAGATTGGTTTTCATTGATGTCAACCCTAGAGCAAAGTTGCATGTTGAAGTAAATTGGCAGTAAACAAAAGACAATTAATTATTGCAGGGATAATTATTTTTTTCATGGATAATTAAAGTGCAAACAGAAGATAACATGATGCATGTGAGTTTCCTATGAGTTGCATGCCATCTTGAGTTGAATGGAAGGTGCATGTCATTCAGAAATTTCTATTTATAACACATAGAAGAGTCCATTGAAAATCACTTTTGTGTATTCACTTATGATAATATAGGATGGATATCTGAGGCAGTGAGTTGAAGACATAGAATTCAAGTGAAGTAAGAAGTTTGTAGGAGTTGAGAGTAAGGTGAATGGGTTTCATACAAGAGCTCCTTGAGTATATCCACAAGTTTCATAAGGAAAAGTTTGAACATCCATGGGATGCAGTGAGGAAAAGAGAAGATACCCATGAGAAGATAGTACACATAGTTGTAGACCCGTGAGGAAAAATAAAAGAAGATCAGGGATCTGGAACTCAGTTCAGCTTTAGTGTAAAGGTATGTCTTCCTTAGTGTGTCAGGGTGTTATTCTGAAGAAATCAGGAACATGTATGTCTCAGTGATTTATAAGAACTTGATTAGAATAACTCTTTTGTGGATTTTGGTATGAGGTATGTGTGGTTGCAGTCTCAATGAGATATTGATATCAGTAGAAACAACAGAGGTATCATGAGTAGAATAAAAAATAGGTTATCATTTATGACAACAGAGGTAGTGACAAGTTTGTCTAAATTTATATTTTAGGGACATTGGACAGAGAAATGAAAGGGTGTTGTAGCCTCCTTATGGTTGGAGCCAAAAAATTAGGGAGTTGGACCTTCCTTTAGGTTGCATCCTGTAAACAGGGGGTTGGAACCTCCTTGTAGTTGTAGCTGGAGAAATAGGAATTTGGTTCTTCCAATGAATGTAATTTTTTATCAATAAGAAAAGCATTCTATGTTTTTTTCCCACATCAGGTTTCCATGCAAAATTATGGTGTATTTTTTTGATGTGATGTTTATGGTGTTGATGATATTTTGAATGCTCATATATTCTTTGGAGGTTTTATATTGTGATTAAAAGTACTAATTATTCTCATACTAATTCACCCCCCCCCTCAGTATTCCAACAATTGGTATCAGAGTCGATCCTTTAGGAGGCAGTCTAACCACTGGAAGGATATCGTGGAAAGCACTGCTATGTATAATATGGAAGTACCACAATTCAATGGTCAAAATGATCTAAAATATAAAATATGGAGAAAAAGAATGAAATCATTTTTGCAAGAACAAGGGTGTGATATTTGGTGATTAATTGTAATAGGGTATGCAACTGCAAGGAAGCCTATGAAGGATGAATCCAAGAAGGAATTGAAAATGAACAACAAGAGAGAAATCAATTTTATCATGGAAGGATTACCTGACTCCGTAAAAACCAAAGAGGGAAATTATGCATCAGGAAAACAGATTTGGGACAATCTACAATATATTTATGCAAGGAAAGGAGAAAAATAAAATGAAGGAGATGACAACTTAGATGATGAAGAAGTCAACAAAGGTGAGTATTTTTTCTTTAATTGTGAAGAAGTAGAACATCCTGAAATTGAATTCCCTCACTTGAATATTGGAAGTGATGGGACAAAAAACACCAATGAAATAGAATACAATCATGATATTTAAAAGGAAAATAATCATGAAGCAGAACCTAGTTGACATGAAAGAAAAATTGAAGAATAAATCATCTCTTTGAATATCCAACCTGAAGAGGAAAAGAGAACAAAAGAAGTCATGAAGAATTAGGTGATGAAGAAAGAAGAAGAGTGTTGGTGCAAAAGTGTTCATACCATGCTCCTTCTTAGGTTACCAACAAAAGGTACTGAAGTAGTCAAGAGGGTTGTCATTTTCATCTTCCCAGGGAGGAAGAAGTCTCACCCAAAGTGAAACCAAGACATGAAAGAGAGGGAAGGGTAAGGAGAATCCTTAGACATACATCTGAGTTATCGAGTCTCATTGTAGTCTTGTGCAAGATAGACTAAACCTGAAAGATTTCTGGATAATTCCTAACTCGGAAATAAAGAAATAGAGTTGTGTTGTCATTCATAAAGAAGCATGTAAGTATATCAGACATAAATATAATATAGAACAACATTCCATTCATGCATTCAAGCTAGATACATAGGAAATATATTCAAAATGTAGGCATCCATTCATATTAATGAAATCAAAATTTGATACATTGATTGTCTGGTTCTTTCCCAGATCTCCAAAACTCGGCTAATCTATAGGGTGGGTCATTACATCAGTGACTCTCATCACAACATCAGTACTAACAACAAAAATAGAAGTAACAGTTCCAGACTAATATCTTAGAGGACAATACCAACACTACAACCCATCAACCCATTGACCCTTTCATTAGCCATTAGTCATTACAATCACATCGATCTCATATATATAAATGATCTTGATGGTTGAGAACTCGAGAATTCTTTATTTTCTTGATCTTGTTACAGTTTCTTTCCTCAAAGATGATGTTGTGTTGTCCCTCTAACCACTTTATGTTTCTTTCTTTTGTCTATTTTCCATCTCCTCAACAACTTACATAACTTTTACTCTCCAAAATGAAGCTGCAATGTGTCATTTTCAACTTCTATTCAACAAAACAAAGGGCCCAACAGGTTCCGACCACAATCCTTGACTCGCCCCAAGTCAAATCTTCAGCTGTTCCATGGTATCTGGATTGGGTTGTTGTTCCTTCTTTCCTTCTGGTTCTAAGTTTCTTTCACTTCCATTTTGTGTTGTTTAAGATTTATATTCTTCAAACGAAGGGACCAACTCAGGTACAAGTTATAGGGCTCTCTTCTTGACCTCTTGAAAATAGTCTAATTTGTCTTTCCACTTCCTGGAAAGAAGTGAAGCTTCAATGACAAATCGCTGAGTGGAATTTGTGATGCACTCTTTTGGATTTGACTCAATTAAGGAGTTATTTTATGAGTCAGTTGTGGCATCCACTTGATGCATATATAGATATTTTTTCTGGGCTATAGGTCAGAACTCTCGAAATTCCTTCTTAGCCATAGTTTGGGCTTCATACAATGCATTCAACTAGTTGTATTCTTGCTCGATTTTGTCGAATTTTTATTTCTATTCCAGTGGTTCTAGGGTGTTGGATGATTTCTCATTGAGTGATTGGATATTCATGTGCAAGTCCTCAATGTTTTGTTTTTCCTTGAAATGATTCTCATACCATCGCTAGCCTCTTTGAAAATATTTGTGCATTCGATAGTTCATTTATGCAGGGTTTCTCTTGCATTATTCTCTTCCAAGTGTTACGAGGAAAATATCTCTATGGCTAGGGTAAACCACGATAGAGAGGTATGACTATAGAAATCAACTCTATCCCATAAACATGCTATATAAACTAATGTTCAAGTGAGATAAGAAAAGGACCTACCTCATCTAGATGTTTGAAGATGTCCACCATTGAGCACTTTGACCCAAAGATTTATACCTGTAACAAGTTCTCAACAAACAAGCGAGGAAAGCATAGAGTGATAATATAAAAGGTTAGCACATTAGATGGAATAATCCATTAATATACAAAACAAACATGCCCATGGATAATATCTCATATATTTGCAAGATATCAATTGTATGGGAAGAGAGTATTTCTATTAATAAATGATTAGCAGAAGTGAAAATATTATAGACTTTTGTGTCAGCACAATTCAGAATCGAGAAACCAAGTTCCTTCCAGTTGGGACTCCAACACTTCAATCCTCCACCAAAGGAAATCTCATAGAAGGGAGAAAATGAGGTTCTCAATCAATAAGGGAAGATCTTGGGGGCTAAACACTATGTTCAGACTTAAAGGAAAAAGGGATGGAGACTCAATATGAAGTAATAATTTCTCCATAGTAACTTTGGTCTCAAAGTTGAATTCTCTCTCCTTTCCATAGCTCAGAATTGGGCTCTTTATAGCTTTCAAAATGCAGCTAAAGGGTTGAGTCAGAACGTTTCTAGTATATGGAAGGCTAAGGATCATAGATCTCATGTCGTGACATGGAAACCTGATATTTAATTTTGATTTTCTGGCATAAATACTGATGTACGCATTGTAGTGGATAAGCTTGCGTATACTCTTGTTGTATAGTGTGCAAGATGCGTACAAGTGGAAACAATTGTATTTTTTTCTCTGGATTTATCAATTAGGTAATGTGAGTCTCCATAGGGAAATGGAATAAGGACCTCTCTGCAATATTTCTTAGGGTGAGGAAAATCTTTCTCTAAAATATGCGCCATAATGTGTGAGGTCAGAGGAGTATCTGTGATGGATGGAATAAATTATAAATAACCCAGAAGTGGAGTGGTAGGGGACCAAATGGATGAAATTAGTTTCTCATTACATTTTGTACTGACTTTGCATACATGGCTGCCAAAAATTACACTGCAGATCAATGTGGAAAATATACCAAACAAGTGTCCATGACCATGAATAGGCAAATACAAATGCGGTTACATGCCAAAAGTTGTCATAGTCATGAACAAGGCCCAGTAGAACCAGTCTCAAAAAGCCAAGATGAGGATATCTGTATACCATGGAGTACAATTTGATCTCCCATGATCACTGAAGTCATATAGGTACCGTTCCAATGAAAAGGAAGCAACAACTCAGGAAATATGTAGCCACATAGTGATGTCTTCAAGTCTTCTACACAATCTGCCAAAGGTGCAAGTCTACATCATGTGAATAAAGGAGTTGAGGTCGAACATAATGAGACATCGTTTGATTACTGGTAAATGAGGTATATCATTAACAAATGTGAGACAACCTACCGATGATGAAAGTAGGTATCAAGGCACTAAGTACATTCTTACAAGTGTGAATAAAGGAGTTGGTGTGGAACACCTGAAGAATCCATCGATCATGAGACATTGATGTATTCCCAACTGTTGATGGTGAGAGAGACTACCACTAATGACTGGAAGCCTCAAGGTACTCATAATACTCTAGGTCACGTTTCCAAAATAGATGGGCTGAAGTTGATGGAAAGAGACCCGTTGAAAGGAGAGAATTAAGGAATCTCTCATTAGTCAGCATGAGGTACAAAGTAGGAGCTTCATGATTTGGTGGAAATCGGACGAAGAACATGTTCATGAACCAACGACCTTGTGCATCTTTCATGTGTGCCAAGTGAAAGAGGTACACAAAAAATACCCTCTGAATAACAACCAATGATGAAAAACTGCTAACAAAGGCAAGGAAACCACTAATAAGGATAATGGAATCCAAGACACTGCATGAATCCCAATGTGTGAATAGATGTATTGCCATTGAACACAAGGGAAACCACCCAATCAATGACCAATGATGAAATGTCAATTGTTGGGTTCAAGGTTACGTACCAATGATGAAAATAGGGCCAGGGTGCATGATAGGACTACAATATCATGTGATTCTGAGACAAACTAAGGGTATGGATGACATGAAAAGTCAAGAGTTATGAGGAGTGGTCGACACAGGTTGATAGAATTCCTTTGAAAAAGAGAATGAGATATATGGACTCCGGAAGCATAGACCTCCTGATGAAACCATAAGATGCAAGAGGCATCGATGAAATTCTCTATAGGGAATGGAAGAGTAATTGGTCGGTAGAGAAGACTCTCTAACGAGCTCAACTTCCTAAGGCCATGTTAATCCAAAAATTATGATGATGAATGGACTAAAATAACTTTGTGCTCTTTTCAAAGGTGACACGACTGCTGTCGATATAAGATAATACTCCCCTCACACCCGTCTTTTTTTCTTTTCATAGACAAATGAATGTTATGATACAAAGGAGGAAACAAGTGTCGCAAGTAATAAAAACTAGCTCCAACAGTGGGACATACCTATTCTCAATGTAGAGAAGTTCATGCAGGAGATGGACACTCAAGGTAATGTTCCCCCCTAGGTATAGGGTGTCAAATTGCGAAGGATATAAACAAGGCTTTGCTTGGTTGAGGATGCAAAATTGCTGAGGCAAACAGTTTATAACGCAAAGTGAGAACCGTCTATAGGCTCAATAATTCAAGTAAGGGAATGAGATGAAATCACAACTTGATGTAAAAAAATGTCATTTTTTATGTCTTTTAGTATACTTGGTGTGAAAAAGAGGTAAACTTGTGCCAAATACACGTCTCTTCAAAACCAATTTAAGAGTGTGAAAAATACAAGTTCACTCGGTGTATTTTCACTTTTTGATAACGAGTTGAAAAAGAGATTAACTAAGACTCATGACCTTTCAAGTCCAATTTAAAGAGTGTGAAAGCGACAAATCACTCGACAATATTTTCATGTTTTTATATGAGTCAGAAAAGAGCTTAAATTAAACGCGTTTGGGAGTCCACGGGGTATAAGGCTGCATCTTTATGAGTGAGAAATGAGGCTCAACATAAATTCATGTATTCTCTATGAGGGACTCTCGGTCCTATGAAAACATCTTTGCATGGGCACCAAATGCAGTAGGGGATCTAACTAGGGTACCCATGTTCAGTAAGTCTCTACCACTTGATAACGACACGACGTTATAGGAGATGGAGGGTTATGTGTCGCAACAACTGGGTTCGTACCTAGGGCGTAAAGAGTGATAGCTATAAGATAATGTGAAAAAATCATAGCGGAATGGATACCTATCCTATATGTTGCATAATGACTATACCTACCCGAGGTGACAAATGGTCAACATAACGCTAAAATATGCAAGAATCCCAGGTTAAAACTGCAAAAACCAACTCGATCGACCTGTGTATTAGTCCATTAGGTGAAAAAATGGCTTAAAACTATATAAAGTGGGTAAAAATAATTTATAAATAGTAACAAAATAAAAAAATTACTATACCATTTTGATTTTTTACCCAACTAGTGTAAATTGGACCAAAATACCTCCAAGATTCAAACGATGATTGCGGGAGCATCAGGCAACAAAATCACGAGTCGTTTAGATCAAGTAATTCTTGTTCTCTTCCTCTTCAATTTCAATGGTTTAAAATTTTGAATTAGGTCTTAAATTTATAGTTATTTAGGGCGTAAAATGTATATTTTAGTGTACTCAAGTTGCATTTGATTAGGTCGCGTATACGACGAGGTATACACTCTTGTGTGAACTATAGGGGGCGTATATTAATCCCTACACACGACTATGTGTAAAAGAGGTCACTTATAGGCACGCAAACAACCAATTTGAAGGGTTCGAACTCAAAAATTTATTCGTCTTTGACATGATGGTTCTTGAATGGAGAGAGTGAGAGGATGAGGAGGTCGATGATGTTGTAGATCGAGATATGGGGGCCCAAATTGTTACACCTCAAAATTACTCACTTCGATAGTGTCTCAAGTGTCATCATTACGAGTGTTGTAAGTGTCACATCTTGTCCGCAAGTGTCACATCTTGACTATAAGTGTTGCAAGTATCAAAAAACATCATACTCCCATATTGCATATGTCGTTCCTCTAACGACATCATGAAGACACTTAAGACACCTCAAAGGTGGTTTGGAAGAAGAAAAATCACTTGGCAGGGAGTACAAGTCCTTTTTCATTGAGAAATTCATGAAAAAAAATATTTTTGGAGAGGCGTGCTCCCCTACCCATTGTTAGGGAGAACTGGTGCACCTTAAGCCTTTCTAGGGAGTGTTGGAGCGCTCTGTGCACCCCTTTGGGGGAGTGCTACCCTCTTTTCAGAAAATTCTGGGTTTGTTGAGTAAATTTAGGGAAGAATCCCTCAAATCCTGAAGGTAGTTGGATTCGAATAGATGGTCAAGCCATGATCTTAGGGGAGATTCTCAACTGAAGGAGAGGAATCCTCAACTCATCCCAAAGATCTCTCAAGTGGTTGGACCTCTCCAAGGTTATATAAGGAGGCCTTCTCATGGTGAAAGGCACAATGAAAATTGAGAATTACATCAAACTTATGATCTCATGAGTGAGATGTCATCAAACTAATCAGTGGAGATTGATTGAGGAAAGGGGTTGGAGAAGGATAACTGGAAGAGGTTGATGCACCTTCATTCAAAGGATTGTAAGTACTTTTACTTGTTCTTAGTAATATAATCAATGCTTGGCCTATTTCTTTCAAACTTTTGTTTGTTCCATATGAGTTTGTATATAGTATATGGATCTATGATTGAGCTAATATCCGTAGAGTAGGAATTCCATTGTGTCTTTGTTTTCCTTACAGGATCTATCAGGGAGCTCAAGATTGAAGCTCAGCCTAGAATTTGCAAGGACAAATGTCGTTCATAAAGTACATATCTTTCTCCTTATTTTTTATTCATTAGCTTGAATAGATCTAAAAGAAATTCAGTGTCCATGTTAATCACTTTTTGTCTTGGCCTTAGGAGTCTGGAGACCAAGAGGGAATCCACTTGTCTATGGGGGGATTCACCTACAACAAAAATTGGCGACTCCACTGGGGAGGATTTCTTATTTTTGTTTCCATTCCCAGATATTGTTTTGGTCCTTTGCCCACTGATTTGATCTTCTCCATATTTTCATGTTGATTCTTAGATTGGTTTGATTGCCTCATTATGTCATTGGGATCACCCTGATTGACTGAATTTCCTTCATTTTTTGAGTTTTTGGACATTTTTTTTGCGTTTTTGGAGCAGAACGCTCCCCTCCTGTTGTTGTTAGAGTGCTAGCACTCCCCTTTAGCCTTACATAGAGCACTAGAATTATCTGGTTCTCCTTACACCAGAGCATTACTCCATTTTTGTGAGAAATTCTCCAAAATATGTATTTTTCTGAAGCTATTTCTGGGTTTTGGGCATTTTCTTAGGGTCCCATACTCTCAATCCATATTGATATTGGCTTTCAAACACCATTTTTTTTAGAATTCATCATCTCTTTCTTGGATTTTTGACATTTGTCCTTTCTTTGCAATAACTCTTTGTCTTTGTTGACCTAGAGTTAACTTGTCGTTTTCTTCTCCTTTATCTGATTGAGTGAAAACCTTTATGAGGAAATCTAAAGGTCTCTGAACCTTTTCATTTGATCTTTGAAGTCAACTTTCCATAATTTCTCTTTTTGTTTGAGGTTTCTGGTTCTTGTTTGCAATTTGGTTATCTTTGTCCTTCTTGTCTATTTCACGACGAGAGTGTGTTTTTTGTTTTGTGTGAGGTTTTCTTCCAACTATTTAATCCTGAAGTCTAATTGGATTTTAGAAGATTTAAATATGATTATCATTCACATATAAGAAAAGGACATATTTTAGTGATTGGTTTGAATGTTAGAAGGAATTTATGAAATTGTTAGCATTGCATTGGATTTCATTGAGAAACACTTGTATAAGGACATTGCATCTTAGTGTTTGATAGTGAAAACAAATTTCTCTCTTTCCCTTAAATAGCCACTCATCAAAAGACAAGATTTATTATCATCTTCTTGTGCATGTTTTTGGTATTTGAGTCATCATACCATCAGTTTCATTGTCATGCACCCTTTGAGTAAAGAACAACCATAAAATCAACGCTAATTAAAAATTATCTAGAACATGTTTGATTTTAGGATCTTCCACCAACATTAGACTAGGATTAGCACTATGGATTAGGCTGTGAGTACAACTCTCCAAAGTTTTCAAAAAAAACATAAGCATCCTGAGATAGAGAGAGTCAAATCCAATTGTCATATAGGCTTTCTGGGATCCCCCTCTCACACAGGGGTTATGCACAAGGTCGCATTCAGGTGAATTACGAAAATTATCTTTCTGTGGTTTAACTGTTTGTAGTGTTCAAATCATATATTGGGGGTCACTTGAGGGTATACCCACGATTATGTGTGGGAGCCTCTCGATTTGATTTTGAACTTGTTATCCTACCCATACGTTCAGATCAGACTATCGAGTGTACCCACCCAGGGGATAACTGTGAATTGGTGTCCTTAGTTTCCATAATCCTTAGGTACTTACATGAGGTGACGGTGAAGGGAAGTCTCACTATACTTAGAACAAACATTGGTCAAACTCACTCGGGCTCCTTGGAGGGTAAATCCACATTTATTGTGTGGAAGCTTGCACCAAGGTGAAAGTTCGTTAAGCAGGTCTCCATTGTAACTATTCCACCATATCCTATCCCCTTCTTGACTTGGTCACATGACATTGTATTTCATCACCAACTAGTACGATCATCGAAAGAAGTTTTGTTTGCTTGGTTTTGATTCCTAGATTCTATTAGTGTATGTTGTTTCTTTTTGTTAGTTGGCCCTAGATTTTCAGTGTGTACTGTTATTCTCCAAACTTGAGCCTATAGACGATAAAGGTCTTTTCCGATCATGTAGGATGCAAGGGATACCTCCAGAAGGTTACCGACCCTCACTTCTTAACCCTCCAGAAGACAACTACCGTGGAGAGGTAGAAAATCAATCCAACGCTGGGAGTGTTGTTACTCCTTCCTTAGACAATCAATAAGGTGCTTTGGTTACAGTTGAGAATCCCACTCCTCACACTAAAACTATGTTGGTAACCCCTCTCAAACCACTTTTTATTTGTTTAGACACCCTTGGGAATGTCATAGACGAAGAGGTCCCATGGTTACTAGAGAGAGTTTTTACTGAAACATATATGGGATCCACAGAACCAATATTTGGTGATGAGTATAGGACTCTTGTTCATCCTACCACTAAAGTAGTTACAAATCCTATGCCTTCTCGTTCTGTATGGAGGACTTCATCAGGACACAATCTTTATGAGCATTTTGAATCTATTCGACAACCCTTTCATCCTCATGACCCTCCTGGTGAAACATGACCATCCGGTCAAACAATCAATCACCCCATCGATCAGGTCATTAACCCTACTATTGCATCATCACAAGTCTATCCTAATGTTGGAATCATCACCTCTACTCATTCCCAAGATACTTTGATCCCCACTTTTACAAGCTTTCACTCTACAGCTCCACATATTTCACACGATCCTACTGGGACATCTTTTCACCCAAGAATACAGACCCTTGCCAGCCAAATACAACTGACTGGAGGGAACCACCATCTAGCAGACCTATCCCTCCCAGAGGAACACCATTCTATGGAGGGCCTACCCCTCCCGGGGTACAACCCCCTTTTCATGCTCCTCCTGGAGGGAAACCACCCTTTGCTAGTCATACCCCGATCGTTAATCCACCGCTGGCAGGGGGGAAACCTTTATTTGTTGGAAACCCTTCACAATCCTGAGGAGTATCTTCAGGAGGCACTTTTACCTGACCCCACATTAGGGGGCACTCATATTATAACCCACAAAGAGGAGTATCAAATCATGTTCCTTCTAGGACATCTTATGGACAACCTTATCCGGACAACATCCCAATCACCACCTGGAATTCTTAGGGACAACAACCTTATCCTCCTCATGGGTCTAATGTGTATCCGTCTCCGGGATCTACTCCTTACCATCCTCAAGGGAAAAATGTTTATCCTCCTTATGGGAAAGAAAATCACTCAGCTTATAATGCTCGGAACCCACCGAGTTATGAAAATGTTTCTCATCCATCATTAAATCTTTCTTATCCTGGCTAGCAACAATTGTATGTAGGAGGACCTACTGGTTACAACTATCCACTGAACCCAACTTATCGTCCTACTGGTGTTCTATTGGGCCCCAACAACTCCCCCTATATTTTTACAAAATTTAAAGGGCCCCTAGTAGAATCTTGATAGTTATAATGAGCTACAAAATCAACCTTTTCAAATAATTATATGCCTTGGATTTCTTTGAGACAAACTTAAGACATTCACTATAGTATGAAACATTCATTACAAGAGTATATGTCAAAAGTTAGAAAGGAGCATAAAAATCTCAATTTAAACAAAAACATTAATTTTTATTAAATGTTTACTTTCGTTTAAATTATGATTGTGTGTTCATTCTTTTGCTCATTAGCAAGTTTGACTATTTTGAATAATGTGTTAAATGCTTCATCAAATTTTATCTTGGTTGGTTTCTCATTTTCATGAAATCATTTGGTGATGTTAATTAATTAAATTCTTTTTGCATCTCATTTCAAAATAATAATAATAAAAGAATTATCTATCTTTTGTTTGATTTTGTAAAAAACTAAAATTAATATTTTTTCTTCATTAACTTGAAGCTTCTAGATTATATTTGAAAACAAATTATAAATAATGTTTGTTTATAAGTTATAGTTAGTTTAAATTCATTTTTTATTTTTCTAGATT
>ML804197.1:86203-97539 GCA_009831015.1 Picea engelmannii | reverse complement strand
TTTACTACAACACTAAGTGCTTTTGGAATTGAGCATATATAGTGCGCAGCTATCTTTGAAACAAAAGACTTCCCTGGGTTGATAATTTATGTTTCACTTGGTTGTTTGAAATTAATTAAGCAATTATAGTGACCAACAAAGACATCGTGGAATTATTTGAACAAAGCGGTGTAAGAGACCACTTCTTTGGGTGTGCAATTAGCACCAAGATTAATGTTTTCCATGACACCTTCTTTGATCGAAATGTTGATAACGATTGTAGTAGAGATGTTACCCATATTCCCCTTAGAGAGAGTATCTTGTGTGAGGATAGGAGATTACGGAGCATCGGTAACATTGAGAGGGAAGACAGAGTGTATTTCTTGGTGAATTTCTTCCAAAGGCGGAAGGAAAGAGGATCGATGATGGTTATCATCCCAAGGTAGACCGTCAATACTAAGCATTTCCATAATAGATTCGTTAGAAGGGAAAATTTTGGAAATGTAATCGATGGAAGACGATAGGGAATCCAACCATGAGGGCATCAAGTAGGCATCAGGTGCCAATAAATGTGGGTTGTTTGGAGAGGGAGAGGCAGATTGAATAGCTACGTATGTGGTCTTGGCTGGGCTAAGTGGCATAGTGTCACCGAGCACATTGAATTCCATAGGACTAGGTAGAATCCAAGGATCAGATGATTCCAAGGATTGGTAAGGCATAGTCGAGATCATATTGATGGTGGAAATATGATGCGCGGTAGGTGGAAGTGGTGTAGGGAAAGTACCCATAAGGATAGAATCTTTCAACAAGACAACACCAATTCTTTCATACGTAATTGGGTGGTCTCCCAAAAAAGGAATGTTGTTGGTGACAGGGGCGTGAGCGTCGGGTGTACAGAAATTGAGTTGATCGATAGTGAAAATTTTGCCTTGATGGGGGAATTGTACACATCGAAATACCGATGAGGCGATGATAGTCATAGCATAGAACCAACTTCTTCCAAGTAGTAGGTTGTAATCGAGGGGGGCATCGACCACCTTGACATCAACGGTAACAGTTTTGCCGCCCAACTGAACGGCTAAGGATTGTAATAATCCATGAGGATGAAAACCTCATCCATAGAAAGCACGTAACATGGTAGGGGATTTGTTAAGGGTAGGTGATTTTAAGCCTTTCCAACAAGCTAAAGACATGACACAAGTAGAGGCTCCCTCATCCAAGATAGTTCGGTGGATTTGTTGATTGTGAACAACAACATCGATTTGGAAAGCTAGTTGGTGGGAGAGTCATGGTTGATGATCATCTAGGTTAAACATGAGGTTATTTGATGACTCAAGATCAAAAGCGCTGATAGCAGCTAGGAGCGTTCTACGTTGGCTAGGACAGTGTTGTAGAACTTACAAGGTGGACATAGCACACGGTGCTTGAGCCAAATCTTCAACAATGTTGTAGTTTTGGGCAGTCCGTGAATTAGGATTGAAGGTAGATTTCCGGATGGTGCTCTTAGGAGGGCGTAAGATGGAGTCAAACAAAGGTTTCTCAATCTGAAGAGGCCCGGATGGAGGGCTGGCAGACGAAGGACTAACGAAATATGGTGATGGGTCCGGTACGGAACCATTAGTAGTCTTTGGCTTATCAGGTTTAACTGACATGTCATATGTTACAGTGTGAGTGGTTAGATTAACCCCGTTGAACATGTAAATGTGGGCACTTGTTGAGGCCTCATCATGGGGTTGGTTGGAACTGCCCCCTGGAGTGGGGGTTTGAGCAACCAAAGATTGTTCCTGTGGAAAAGGCTGAGTAAGCACAGTGGGTTGTGAATTTCCCTTGAAAAGTTTGGCCACTTCATCGTGATGTGGACAGTCTCGAGTGTAGTGTTCGTCACCACAAATGAGACATGGGAATTTTGGTTTTCGTTGTGGTTGTTTTCCAGCAGCAGGAGTTTGGGGTTGATTTTTTAGTTGTTTGTTGTTATTGTTTTTATTTGGTTTATTTCTCACTTTCTTCTTGCCCCTGAGTTATTGTGAAGGGGTTGATTGGACCGCATTCACCTTAGAGACCTGAGTTTGAGGGGGGATAGAAGAGGGTGTAGTCGGGCTGGGAGAAGCCATCGAAGCAGGCTGCTGAGTTGTTCCAGTCGATTGGGAAGTAGATTGGGTTTTGACGGAGCCAATAACTCCATCCGCATGTGTGGAAGACGATGGTTTGGATGGATCATTAGTGGAATGGGTAGCATTTGGTATCAACTCGTACAGAGTACCAGACTGTGAATAAACCAAGTCTAGGTACTGAGCTCGGGAAATAGCTTCTTCCTCGATGACTACACCATGAATCGCAACATCACGAGTGATTTGGGGTAACAATGATTTAGTGAACCATTCCGGTAATAATTGGTTAGGAATGACCGCTTTGATTAGCCTTCATCGTCGTCTCCATTCATGAATATGATCGGAGATATGTATAGATATTGTCTGACGAAGGGAGGTCAATAGTTCAGTACCCGTCTCATATCGAATGGGTAGTTGGAAATGTGTGAGGAAGGACATGGCGAGGGAGTTGAAATCGTGAAAAGAGGCACATGGTAGTTCAATATACCATTTTTCTGCAGAACCCATAAGATTTCGTTGGAAAAGATGCAAACGTATAGAGTCATCCATGAGGGAGTTGGATGAACACCACAAATGGAAGGTTATCACATGGTTGTTTGGGTCTTCTCCAGACTTTCCGTCGAATTTTGGGATATCAGAAGGAAGTTTAGCTGGAATAGCTGGCCAAACCAGAGAATGATAAATAGGATCATTCGTTAACCGAGACAAGTCTGGAAGGTCCAGGGTTGCTAGAAAAGGTAGTTGTCGGTTAACTTGTGGGTAATGCTAGTGTGGCATGGGGACACCAGTAGGTCCATACAATGGGTTATGTGGATAATTGTAACTAGTGGGCCCTCTTGTATGAGGTTGGTGTTGACCAGGATACACAAGATTTGAGGCGTTTTGAGAAACATGTGCGAGCAGAGGATAGTCGGATGGGTTTTGAGGATTATAAGCTGGATTTGGGGTTTGTCCAAAAGGGGGTTGTTGTGGAGCTTGAGAATTATGTCCTGCCAAGAATTGTGGGTTTCCTGGAAAAGAAATATTCCACGGATTAGGTGTGGCAGACAAATTTTGTCCATACGGTTGATGGTAGGCTTCAGATTGAGGCTATCCCCCAAATGGAAGTTGTCCTCCGGTGGGAGGGTTCCCCCCAGCTTGAGGTAGAGTTCCTGGAATTTGAGAACCAAACGCAAAGGACTGACCGGTACTATCGAATGGGTTAAGACCACTAAGACCAGTCCCTCCGGGTTGTTGGATAGGTATGGAAATTCCCGGTATAACTTGGGTAGTAGTGGCAGTGGAAAAATTCATTGCTCTGTACCCAAAAGGGAGTGATGAGGCAGGTCTTGGTGTTACTGGTGTGCCAATAGCAGCTTGACTAACCACCACGTTACCGACAGGAATGGTCGGAATGGAGGGACCATTGTAGAATGGGTTGTCTGGAGAGGAAAAGTAGAACTTGGGCCAATGGACGATGTGTTCATACCAATGGATGGTGTGGCCATAAATACGGTAGTACCGATAAAATGGTTTAGGGGTACGGTGTAGGTGATATGTGCATCAACACCCATCCCTATTCCATAAATATCCCGCACCATGCGCGGTGGACTTCGAAAAATGTCTGCGGTCCAAAAGGGGTCATCGGCTAAAGGGTTTGAATGAGACCCAGCCAGAATATTAGAAGGATTGACGACGACAAATTCACCAACTGAATTCAGTTGGAGAACATGTCGTTCATATCTCTCCAGAATGCGGAAAGCTTCTGGAGACTCTGAAACAATTCGAAAATTTTCTAGAGGAGTGGGAACTTATTCTTGGGAAGTTGTAGTATCTTGAACCTTGCTCTGTTGAGGAGATTCCTCCATAGAATGAGGGGGTAAAGGGGTGTTCCCTTCCATATTTTCTGGAGGAAGTCCCTATAGCCTCTGCGAACAGAGTGGAGGGTCGATGTTGGAGAAAAAGAGTCGGCAAAAAAGATCTATGGCCAATTATCGAAAAGAAAAAACATACGCTAATAAAATCTAAGAATCACATCCAAGCAAACATGACCTTCTCTTGATGACCGTACTAGTTGGTGATGAAATCCAACGTCACGTGATCAAGTCAAGAAGGGGCAGGGATATGGTGGAACAGTTACAATGGCGACCTGCTTAATGGAATTACGCCTTGGTGCAAGCTTCCATGCAGTAATTATGGATTTACCCTCCAAGGAGCCCGAGTGAGTTTGACCAATGTCTGTTCCAGGTACAGTGATACTTTTCTTCACTGTCACCTTGTGTAAGGCCCTAAATATTATGGCTACTAAGGTTACCAATTCGCAGTCATCCCCTGGGCGGGTACAGTCGACAGTCCAATCCGAACGTATGGGCAGGGTATCTAGCCCAAAATCAACTAAAAGGATTCCACGCAGTAATTATGGATTTACCTTTAAGCGATCCCCATAATAGGATCTGACCACTACAATCAGTCAAACCACGGAGGTATAATCTCCATAGCTCACCTGAATGTGACCTCGTGCATAACCCCTGTGTGAGAGGGGGATTCCAGGCAGACTTATACGATAATTGGATTTGACTCTCCCTAACTCAAGATGCTAGTGTTTGTTTTGGAAACTTTGGAGAGTTATGCTCACAGCCTAACCCAAATTTCTAAGCCTAGTCAACTGTTGGTGGAGGATCCTAGAAAATAAAATGTTCTAAACAATTTTTAATTAGCATTCATTTTATAGTTGTTCTTTACTCAAAAGGGGTGCATGGAAGTGAAACAGATGGAATTATGAATCAGTCCCAAAAATGCATCAAAGATGATAAGCAGTCATTTCTTTTCGATGAACATTTATCTAAGAGAGAGAGAGAGTTCTTTTCACTAACAAGCACTGACAAGGAATGTCCTCAAACAAATCTTCTTCAATCAAATCCTAATGTGATGCTAAAACTTTTGAGATACCTTCTAATATGCAAAATCAATCATGAATATGTCTCTTTATTGTTTGTATATTAATAATGATTAATTCAAAACAATGCTCGTATTGCTAATTATCTTTTTGAATCAATGAAAGTAAGACCAACACAAGCAAGAATCACACAAACAATACACCCTCTCGTTGTGATCAAAACAAGAAGCGAAAGAAAAGAAACAATCAAAGAAAAATCAAGAACTTCACACCAAAAGAAATGTCGAAGAACAATGATCTTAACTAAAACCAAATGAAAATATCCGTAGGCCTCTGATGACCTTCACCGGAGTTTTTCGCTCAGTCAAAAAGGAGAGAAAGATAATGCATGGGTTTTAAACTCCAACTGACAGAAAAACTCAGCAACGATAGTGAAGAAGGCCACAAAATCCAAACAGCAAGATATTTGTTCTTCAAAAAGACAGATGTCAAAGTTGAAAAGGAAGAAGCATTAACTCACAAGGTGACTCAACAAGAGAAACACAGAGGTAAAACCCTAAAAAAAACAATTCTGGAAGGCTTTTTGGCCAAAAGAGGGCTGGTGCTCTGTTGTCAAGGGAAAGGAGCGTTAAAGCACTCTGTGTAAGGCACTCAGGGAGTGTTGGCACTCTGTTAACACAGGGATAGGGGCCCCAGGTTCAAAAATCTCCTAAAAGTGTCCAAAATCCAAACATTGCAGTTCAGTCTCGACAATCAAGCTGAGTGTGATGGGGTAGGGAGTCAATCAGATCATGAAATCAATCAAAAGGGAGTGAACTAGGTCTGAAAGCAATCAAGGGGTAAGACAAGGTCTATGAGGAGAAATCAAAACAAACAATTTCAATTTGAGGACTCCCCAGTGGAGTCGCCAGTTTCTGTTGTAGGAAAATCTCCCTGCAGACAGGTAGATTGCCTCAAAGAGATGGACCCTAAACTCTAAGATAGAAAGTGCTTA
The DNA here is from genome assembly GCA_009831015.1 of Picea engelmannii. Lineage (NCBI taxonomy): Eukaryota > Viridiplantae > Streptophyta > Pinopsida > Pinales > Pinaceae > Picea > Picea engelmannii. The sequence goes on along the minus strand of ML804197.1, from coordinate 91,583 downwards.
ATGTGGACACTGACTTCCTTTCAAATCTATACAAACTAATGCATGAGAAGGAAGGAGAATATAAGTACCTCTTTATCGACGTTCGTCCCTGCACGCTCTGAGTCAAGCTCCAAACTCTCGCTCCTCGATGAGTCCTGTAGACAAACAAAGTACGACCACTTCCTACTCTATTGATATTAGATTGAAAATAGATCTATCTATCAACGATAAGTTCATGTAAGATCAAACATGAACTAGAAAGAAACAAGCCAAGTGTGTCATATTAATGAGAATAACAACAACAATACTTACAATCGTAGATGCGAATGCGACAACTTCGTCAAGTCCCCTTCATCTAACCCTTGCTCGAAAGATCCACGACTTGGATGATAACAACTTCACTGATCACTCTCCTTCAGCTGATTATGTGTTTCCTATGAGATCATAGGTTTCATGCTAGCAATTATTCCCCCTTTCTCACCATCATGGATCCTTCTTATATAGGTTAAGATAGGCTTAACCTCTTGAGGTATCTTTAGGGTAGGTTGAGGAATTCCCTCCTTAGATCAAGGATCTTCTGATTGAACCAAGAATTGGAATGCAACTGCCTTCCAAACTTGAAAGATCCTTTCCTTATTCTCCTCAACGGGTCGACCACTGCCCAGATTAGACAACGCTCCCTCAAAAGGGACATCAGGGTGCTATAACGCTCCCTAGGAATCTTGAGGGGAGTGCCAGCACTCCAAGGATGGATAGCGCTCCTTCAGAGGGGCAATTGGGCATTATAACGCTCCCTAAGACCTTATAGAGGAGCGCCAACTCTCCTAAGGCTGATGTAGAGGAGCGCTCACCTTCAAAACCCTTTTTTAAGAGCTCCTTTCAGGTGATAAGAGTTCCTTGTCTTCAATTAATCATTCTCTTTCCTCCAAATCAAGTGTCTGAGTTATTCTAGATGTCTCCTTGGTGTCGTCATCATGGCAGTATGCTTTGTTCGATGTTTGCGACACTTGTGAATGACATGCGACACTTGCGATAGTTGAGAGGATCATGCGACACTTACGACACTTATCAAAGTGAGCAATATTGAGGTGTAACAGTAAGATTCTTTAAATTTATAAAAGAAAAACAATAAATATTTTTATGTGCTTTCTTTATCTGCTTCCTAGAATCAATCATTTTTCACATCGATTTTCGTAAGTTTCGATTAAAACTTGCAACTTGTAAATCATGTAAATAAATGAGACTTGTATATCTTCTACTAAATACAACTACTATAGTTACATTTGAACATATGTACATATATATAGTGTGTTTAGTAATTAATTAGTTATTTCTCTCTTTTATTCATTTCTTTTAGGATTATTAGATTGGCTAATGGAGCCATTAAACCCATCAGAATGAGTTACACCAAACGGCTTGGGTTATTTAGACAACCCCAGACCGGACTCTCTCTTCTAGTTGATGGACGGTCATTTTTGCCAGTCAACAAATTGCGCTAGAAGGAGGGAAAGACTGACAAGATGACCTTATAGGAGTCTTTGTTTCGAATTTAATTAATTTCTCATGGCTCCCCAAATCACTGTGTTGGAACATGCTTTCCACTTCTCATTACCTGATGTTCCCAACAAGACAGTCTCTCATTTTTCCAAACTCACCTTTGATGGTAAGGGGAATGTATCTGCAAAATACCATATTAACACGTTTTGGTGTAAATGCATCAAGCATGATATTTCCGATTTAAAGGTTTTGTGCAAATTGTTCGCTTTTACTTTCAGGGGTCGGATTAAACATTGGTTTGAGTCTTTTCCAACATATCACATTTTTTATTGGTTTTAGTTTGTAGATGAAATTTTAGATGCTTTTGAAATCTATGATTACAATCAATTATGTGAAGAATTTCACACTTTGCCAATCAATGGTGATTCATCTTCAAAATGTTTTTCGACAAGAATCCATCATGTTCTTTGTAAATTTAATTTTGATGACATGTCATTTGTATTAAATCTCCTCTATGATGATTGCATCCATTCATATTCAATTGCAAATGATGAAGCAGTTACAAATACTATCACTCAATTGCAAGAAGAATTGTGTTCACAGGATGAAAGGGATCCATCTGAAAATGTTGAACAAGCAAGGGAGGTAGAATCTATTGAAAATGTTCTTACTAACAATCAAATTGGGTTTTCCTCTGAATCATTGTATTTTCAGTCCTCGACCATCATGGAAGAATATTTGATGTTGGGTCAAGGTGAATGTCCTCGTTCTCCTAACTCTTGCTCTAATCAGTATTTAAATTCGGTTATTGAAGAAGACATAGGTGATGAAAATGATCTTAAGCATTCTAACATTCCAATGAAACTGATTAGAGATGTAGATCTACAATTGGAAGAAGTAATATTAAACCCTCATCTACAAATCATACCTTATCAACATGAAAGATCAGATGTTTTCCATGAAAGTTTTGAATTATCTATTGTACAGGAGGAAAATTTAGATGATCATATTATGTTGAAGAATTTATCACTAAAACAGAGTGAAAGTTTTAATGAAAATGAAGAGGAATGTCTTGAGAATACTATTGTTAAATATCATAGATTAAGATATTCTTTTCATGTGCTCATTTTTGATTCATTTTACTCTTTATATCCCGATCTCTTCTTAGATTCTGGTGTATTTGATACTTTACCCATGGTATCTTACTCTTTTCCACTACAATCCAATCTTTTTGATATGCCAAATTTTGGTGAAACTAATTCCAAACATAACACTTATCAAGTTGGATTTGATGCTCTTTCACTTTCATCAGTCGAATGGAAAAATGACATGTTGCAAGATGATTTTACACTATTTATTTTTGAAAAATACAATGCACTCATCCTTATGGAGATCAAATATTCTATATTACATATTCTTTCTTTGATTAGTTCGAATTTTAATGTTTATGCTTCACATTTTGAAATGATCAATCTCATCAAAGGAATCGTTCAAACCAATAATCTAACAGATGTCATGAATCCTCTTATGATGTGTTCCCCATTGATATATTCATTTCATCAAAGTCATAGTTTTCATCCTAATTTTTATGATAGGATCTTAGATTGGCTTGAATATTCGTATACAAAAAATCTTCATAATAAAGATAAAGTTGTGCTTGCTTTGTTTTTACCTAAATATCTAGGAAGTAAGCATCACATGATTTTTTTAGATCCTCTGTGTGAAGAAATTGATGAACACTTGGAGAATTGTTAGGAGGATGGAGAATTTCGGCATTGGTTGATGGTTATGTCAGGTCCCCATAATGTTGATAAGTTTTCCAAACTTACTTACACTCTTACATGCCATTATGACTCATATCACGACCATATTGTAGAATGGTTGGAGGATTCATACATCAAGAAGTTTCAAAAGAATGGTAAGGTCATGCTTATTTTATTTTTAAATGAATATATAGGAGGTAAGAATGACATATTTCTTTTTCATCTACAAATACTACATTCTTTTATTCTGATTTTCAATTTTTTATGCCATACAGGATTGAAGATGCTTCGATGGCTACATTGGAAACATGACTTCACTTAGCATTTTTTTATTTGTTTAGTTGTTAGAGTAGGTTTAGGAGTAGGTTTTCTTTTAGTTTTATTTCTCAATATTTCTTTTTGTAATAATGCAGTTATGAACATAAGCGGGCACACCAAGAGAACCATAATATGAATGTTATCAGGGAAGTCCACTTTAAATCTTTTTCTCTCTTCTTTTCGTTGAATATTTATTTTCAAAAAACACAGTATCATCATGAAAAATTTAAATGGAAAGTAAAGAGATAAGTAAATTTGAACTATCAATTCAACCTTGACCCAAGGTGCCACAAGTAGGGTTGCACTCATCTTAATAAGGATTTTTCTATTTTTATTCTCTTTTATTTTTTAATAATAATGCTTGGTCAAAGTAGCATCTCATGCATCACTATCTTAAGAAAAGAACTTGCTCGCACATGATATTTTATATGATTTAGTTCTTCCTTTATTTTAAAGTGAGATGATAGTGGATATCAAAACTCAATTTTATCTTTGGCCAAAATCATTTCCTAAAAAGTTTTCTTTTGTTGTTTTGATTTTTTGTACTTCTGATTTTGAATCCCATTAATAAAATTTGATTTGGTTTGTTGTTTGTTTTTGTTTTCTTTGATTATTTTGAATGAGTTTTATTCTTATCTTTCTTTTTGAATCAATATATTTCTGATCAAAGAACTATTGTTGAAGGAAGCATTTATTTTAAGACTTGTGTTTTTCAAGCAAATTGAAATAGTTCAAAGAGGTCCCGATATTAAGATATAAATCAGACAATTGATTTTTAAGTCAACTGTCACTTTCATTTTGTCCTCAAATTGTCTTTGTCAGAATATTACACCAGAGATATGGTTTAAATCTTTGAGAATTACGATGATCTTTAAAAATTTTACGCCATCCATATTCTTAAGGAATCACTTTTAAGTGCTTCCCCATTCTCTAGATGATTTCTTAAAGGAAATCTAAAATCTCTAAACCATGATAAAACTTCCAGTTTTGAAAGCAAATAAACAACATGATAAACTATTCACCTGTATTGCAATTAACCTCCAGTATCACCTCGCTCTCTTTGTCATCAAGAAATCTATGATTGTATTATTATTTAAAAGTGGCATAAGAGGGTTGAAAGCACTTATGTGTGGGAAGTGTGTGTAAACCCGTCGGGGTACTGAAAAAGCTCGCTGACAACAGGTAAATGCACACATGATACCAAGACAACTTCGTCAGGGTACTGAATAAGCCTGCTGGCAACGAAGCAATGTCGGGTCGAGAGGTAGTAGGTATATGTTTTTAAATTATCTTTTATGGAAGTATACATCATGTGGATACAACTATTGGATGGGATTAAAGCATTTGAGTGGGTTAAATGACATCCCTGTCGAGGCTATGGACGCCTGCTGGAAATAGTGGCTCTATCAATGGTATTGAAGTTCTTTTATAAACATCGGGACTCTTTGATTAAGACATTATTTCAGGTTATAATCCTCTGCAAAGAAAATTCTATTGTCTGGTTATAACATTGAGCTTATCCTAATACCATATGGTCTCAGAGTGAATTTATTTCAGGGAGATTAAATCCTTTTATCAGTCTTATTATTTTCTTCCTAAGATGAAATATTACCAGATCAAAGATAATTGCTTCACCCAGTAAGTCGCCATTTGTTGGGCTCCAACAACTCCCCCTATATGTTTACAAAATTTAAAGGGCCCCTAGTAGAATCTTGATAATTATAATGAGCTACAGAATCAACCTTTTCAAATAGTTCTATGCCTTGGCTTGCTTTGAGACAAACTTAAGACATTCACTATAGTATGAAACATTCATTACAAGA
>ML804197.1:73059-86153 GCA_009831015.1 Picea engelmannii | reverse complement strand
CATTCACTATAGTATGAAACATTCATTACAAGAGTATATGTCAAAAGTTAGAAAGGAGCATAAAAATCTCAATTTAAACAAAAACGTTAATTTTTATTAAATGTTTACTTTCATTTAAATTATGATTGTGTGTTCATTCTTTTTCTCATTAGCAAGTTTGACTATTTTGAATAATGTGTTCAATGCTTCATCAAATTTTATCTTGGTTGGTTTCTCATTTTCATGTAATCATTTGGTGATGTTAATTAATTAAATTCTTTTTGCATCTCATTTCAAAATAATATTAATAAAAGAATTATCTATCATTTGTTTGATTTTGTAAAAAACTAAAATTAATATTTTTTCTTCATTAACTTGAAGCTTCTAGATTATATTTGAAAACAAATTATAAATAATGTTTGTTTATAAGTTATAGTTAGTTTAAATTCATTTTTGATTTTTCTAGATTTTGTTTTATTCTCAATTTTTAGGTTATTAATTTAGGTTTCTTTTTGTTTCATAGGTTTCTATTATTAAATATTTGATACGGATATGATCATGACTTGATTTTATTATCCAAATACGTTCAAGATGATTGATCCAAAAATAATTTTGGATTTCTACAAATAATTTTATGAGCAACAACATATAAAATTTGGAAAGGCGTCAAGATCAGACACATGATTTTTCAGAACTGATTGCGGCTAAACCGTGAGGAATTAGAAGAAATGGTTGAAAACCCAGAACCAAAATAGACCCATTTACCTTCCATGTAGATATTTTCCCAAACAAATTCACGATTTGAGATATATTTGGGTCTCGTTTAGAGGAAAATTTTAGGTGGCGAAAATTAATAGTGACGCCCAGACTGCTCATTCATTTTTATAAATATATGAGAAAGATCAGAGCCAGAAGGACGGAAGAATTGGAGAGGAGGATTTTAATACTTTCTCTTTTGTATATTATTGTTTTTGTAAACTTTTTTATTTCTTTTCAAATGGAGTAATGGATGGCTGGAAGCTTTGGGAGAATGGACGAGTATTTTTAAAGAAGAATATGGAATTCCAGGTTGTTTAATGGCTTTTGTTCTATAAGTAAAATGGTTTTATTTTCATATAATATCTTCATATTCTTTGAATAATTGATTATGCATTGATTTAAATAGCTTTAGTCTTTTTTTTATCAATACATGGTTAATAATTATCATTTTTATATTAATTTTTCCAATCTTTAAGAGTCTTTTATCCAAAACAATTCTTCTAGGACTACAATATGGGCATGTGATTTTGAGAAAGAATATGGGAAAGTAATTCATCTTTGGCTTTAGACCTGTGTGATACTTATACCATTTAATTCTTTCATTATTATTATATTATGAAAATGTTATAACGGTTGATTTTAGCTTTAGCTTGTCAATCATATGGTGTTTTCATACTATTAAATGTTATATGCTGCCCATAATTTCTTATTCCATTTTTTATGTGTTATCAATCAATCATTTGATTAGTATGGAATTTATTTTTAATGTTAAATGATGGATAATATCAATACCTAGAATTGAACTTTCTTTCGTTCTTAAATATTGATTATCTTAAGATCACATGATTTTTAATTAGTTGTCTTCCTATTGTTATTAATTTACTCCAATGTCAAATACTTCCTTGAATGTATTTTGGAAGTGCTAGTATTGTTATTTTATAGGTTTCCCTTCACAATAGTACAGGCAGGAGCTCATACAACACAGAAAGATAAATACCAGTTTCATTGATTAGCGACAGGTTATTATGTGTGTTATTTAGTTAAGTTGTTAATGAAAGAAACAATGAATGTATGGTTCAGCTTTGACTATCCACATGTTCATGTTTCATTAACTTTTTTTTGTAAGATTCTTAAAATTTATAAAAGAAAAACAATAAATATTTTTATGTGCTTTCTTTATCTGCTTCCTAGAAGCAATCATTTTTTGCATTGATTTTCGTAAGTTTCAATTAAAACTTGCAGCTTGTAAATCATGTAAATAAACGAGACTTGTATATCTTCTGCTAAAATAAAACTACTATAGTTACATTTGAACATATGTACATATATATAGTGTGTTTAGTAATTAGTTAGTTATTTCTCTCTTTTATTTGTTTCTTTTAGGATTCTTAGATTGTCTAATGGAGCCATTAAACCCATCAGAACGAGTTACACCAAACGGCTTGGGTTATTTAGAAAACCCCAGACCGGACTCGCTCTTCCAGTTGATGGACGGTCAATTTCGCCCATCAACATGTTCCTATGCCACACCAATATCATCCGCAAATTAACCAACATCTACCTTTCCTTGCAACTCTGGATCTCCCATACTTGTCTCGGTTAACTAATGATCATATTTTTCATTCACCAGTTTGGCCAGTCATTCTAGCTAAACTTCCTTCTGATATTCCGAAATTTGATGGAAAATCTAGAGAAGACCCAAATAACCATGTGACGACTTTCCATTTGTGGTGTTCATCAAACTCCCTCATGGATGATTATGTATGTTTGTGTATTTTCCAACGAACACTTACAGGCTCAGCAGTAAAGTGGTATACTGAACTACCACGTGCTTCTTTTCATGATTTCAATTCCCTTGCCATGTCTTTCCTCACGCACTTTCAACTACCTATTCGCTACGAGACGAGTACTGAACTCTTGACCTCCCTTCGTCAAACTGACTCCGTGCATATCTCTGACCATATTCATGAGTGGAGATGATGATGAAGGATGATCAAGGTAATCATTCCTGACATATTATTGGCAGAATGGTTTACTAAATCACTTTTACCCCCAATTTCTCGCGATGTCACTATGGGTGGCGCGATCACCGAGGAAGAAAACATTACTTGGGATCAGTACTTAGATTTTGTTTATTCCCAATTTGGTACTTTGTATGATTTTCTTCTAAATGTTTCTCGAGCTAATACCAATCCATCCAATCCATCATCCTCATCTCATGCGAACGGTGTTATCGGTTCCATCAAAACTCAATCTACTTCCCAATCGACCACACTCTCCTCTACCTCCCCCCAAACTTGGATCTCTGAGGTGAATGCAGTTCAATCTTCCCCTTCACAATAATCTGGAGGTAAGAAGAAGACAAAGAATAAATCAAAAAATACTAATAACAATGAACAACCAAAAAATCAATCTCAAACACCTGCTACCAAAAATAAACCACAACGGAAACTAAAATTCTTGTGTATCATTTGTGGTGACGATCACTACACTCGAGACTGTCCACATTTCAATGAAGTGGCCAAAATTTTCTAGGTAAATTCACAACCCGTTGTTCTTAATCAACCTTTTCCACAACAACAATCCATCGTTGCTCAAACCCCCTCTCTTGGGGGTAGTTCTAGCCATCCTCATGATGAGGCCTCAATGAGTACACATATTTATATGTTTAATGGGATTAATTTGAACACTCTCTCTAAGACATACGACACACCAGGTAACCTTGACAAAGGAAAAGACACTAACGACACTGGTACTTTAACGGATCCATCACTGTCCTCCATTAGTCCTCCATCGGTTAATCCTCCATCTAGACCACTTCATATTGAGAAACCTACATTTGACTCTATATTACGCCCTCCTAAGAGAATTATCCACAAAGGTACCTTTAATCCTAGTTCACGTGCCACCCAGAACTACAACATTTTTGAGTATTTGGGTCAAGCACTGTGTGCTATGTCTACATTAGAAGTTATACAAAATTTCCCTAGTCAATGTAGAATGCTCTTGGCTTCTATTTCCACTGTTTATCCTGAGTCTTCCAACCATATCATGTTTAACCTAGAAAATTATGCGTCTTGACTCTCCCACCAACTTGCTTTTCAAGTTGATGTTGTTGTTCACAATCAACAAATCCACCAAACTATTCTGGATGAGTGAGACTCAACTTGTTTCATGTATTTATCATGTTGGAAAGGTTTAAAATAACCCGCACTTAAAAAATCCCCAATGATGTTACATGCCTTTGATGGGCGATGTTTTCATCCCCATGGGCTTTTACAGTCCCTGCGCATCCAATTGGGTGGAAAAACTGTCATTGTTGATATTGAGGTAGTCGATGCTCCCCTCGATTACAACTTGTTACTTGGAAGAAGTTGGTTTTATGATATGACTATCATTTCCTCATCGATCTTTCGATGTGTACAATTTCCTCATCAGGGAAAAGTTGTCACTGTTGATCAGTTGGATTTCTGCACGACCAATGCTTGTGCTCCTACTACCAACAATATTCCTTTCGTGGGAGATCACAAGATCACGTATGAAAATGTTGGTGTTGTCTTACTGAAAGATTCTAAACTCATGGGTACCTTCCCTACACCACTTCCACCGACTACACATCATATTGCCACTGTCGATATGATTTCAACCGCATCTTATCAATCTTTGGAATCATCTGACCCTTGGATTGTACCTAGTCCATTGGAATTCGATGCACTAGGTGACACCGTGCCACTTAGTTCATCCAAAACATCATACGTTTCTACTCAATCCACTTCTCCCTCATCGGATGACCAACATCTATTGGCACCCGATAGTTATTCGATGCCATCACGGTTAAGTTCCTTGTCGTCAGCAATCGACTACATTTCCCCAATTTTTCCCTCAGATGAATCTATTATGGAAATGTTGAGAATTTACGAGCTACCTAGGGATTATAACCATCATAGTTCCTCTTTTCTTCCCCCTCATGAGGATATTTGGGCAGATATATAGTCTATCTCCCCTCCTCATGTCTATTTTCCATCATCTCCCATGCCTTCGACTTACGATGATTTGGATTTAGTAGTTGACATGGTGATCTCTTCGGTGGGGCTATTGGAGCCTGATCTCCTTACCCTTATCGTGACCCTCAACATGTGTTCCTTCCAGAGTGATTTTCTTCCATCCAGTGAATATCTCTTGGAAGCCATGACCGAGTTTTGTCCCTTAACATGGTATCCTTCCAGAGCGTTATTCTCTTGGAAGCCATGATCAATAAGAGTCCATGAGCATAGTTTTCCTCGCTATGGCAAGCTCGTTAAAAAATGAAACAAAGGTCACGAGCATAGTTTTTTTCTTTATGGAAAGCTCATTAAAAACATAAAACAGAGGTAACGAGCATAGTTTCTCTTCTCTGTGACAAGCTCGTTGAAAAATGAAACAAAGGACTTGAGCATAGTTTTCCTCTATGTAGCAATCTCGTTAAAAAATGAAACAACAATCTGGGGATTGAACCCAGAGCCCTGAGCATAGTTCTTTTTTTGTGTCAAGCTCGTTAAAAAATGAAAAAGTCACCTCTCTTGAACCTTCATTTCATCCACCCTTATCATTTTTCTCCATCTAGTAGAGAAATTGGTGACAACCTCTAAATCGGTGAATGAATTGAAACTTGGAGGGCATGTCTCCAGTCTTTGATGATCATTCTGGAGTTAAGCCACTAGATTTCGAGCTGGGGGCATACCGATCTTAGTCTTTGTTCTTTCTCATGCTTGTAAATACATGAGAATGTAACTGAGTAGACTTTTATCTCTTTTTCGGACTCGCATGGTTACATGAAAAAGGAACCCCTTGGAGTCATCTTTAAGCTCTTTTCAGACTCTCTAAACATGAAAATATTGTCGAGTGATATTGCTTCCTTTCCCACTCATTAAAAGGTTTGAAAGGGCATCTTTCGAGTGATAATTTATCTCTTTTTCAGTCTTGCAAGACTAACATTACAAAAAAGGACAACATTGGAGTCATCTTTAAGTTGTTTTCAGACTCTCTAAATATGAAAAACCACTGAGTTTACCTTCTCTAGACTCGTTAAACAATCATATATTGAAGGGACCATATGGGATCGAACCCTTACTTCTTCCGGTTTGTTAAACAAAGGAATAAGGACTTACCAAAGGTGAGTCATATTGAGCATGTGTTACCCTCCTCGAGCTTGTTAAATTAAAAAGAGGTACTCGTCTATCTAGATGGGGGAAAAATTGAAAGAAGCAAGACAAGTAGTTTTTTTAGAACACTACCAGTAACTCTTATGGTATCCCTTGAACATGAGACCTTATCTTTGCATGCATTTTAATCCACTGAACCTATGCACTGAGCCAATCCTCTGAGTTTATTTTACTCCTTTGGGTCACCTGACGAAAGTCACAGCATCCACTACATTATAAAGTTTTGGTCCATGTCATGTTTCTACTGTCGTGCCTCAGTGTTCAAGGGAAGTATCTGCCTCAAGAGTCAGCCATCACAAATATCTTGTTTCAATACCTGTGTCAGTCCATGTTCATTTGATCTACCAATTACATCTCTATGTCAGTTTCTTGTCATTGATGGGGGATACTTCAAGGCCCTCCTTCGATGAGTTTGTTCATGTCAACTTCAGCACATTATCCAGAAGCTAGACTTAGAAACCAGTTAGTACCTTGGGACCTGCATGCCTCAATGGCAGGCCTCCTCATGTCTGACAACAGGTTTACATCATTGACCTCTGATCGGATGATTCCATGGATGTTTGAATTCATCTCATTCATTCACATTCGTTGGAATGTACTAGAGTACCTTGGGAATCATTGACATCAATGGTGATCTCCCTCGCTCTTGTTAACGGCTTACATCATTGACCGATAATCAAGTGGTTTTTGCCATGTTTGACATCAGGACATCTACTCACATGGTTAGATTCGTACTACATTGGGATTGGTAAGAAGACCCTGGGTTGAGTCATCACTCTTATATGTACTTTTCCCAGGTTGTGAAGGAGTTCTCTTGAACTATGACACATATACTGTTACATAGATCCACTTTGTATTGGTCGTGGCTATATCGTGTCATCTCGTAGATCCACTGTGTATTATTTGTGGCTACGATCAATTCAGGTCATAGGAGTATAGATCCACATTGTATCTACAATGGCTATACCATTTTGTCAATATAATTATGGATCCACAATGTATTTTATGGTGGCCATAACTAAAAAGTATTTATCACTCAAGCATAGGTATGCATGCCTTGGGTTTTGAAACATGTCATAATATTTGTTTGATGGTTGTGTGTAGCTTTTTCCGGTTTCTCTGCATCCATACCCTTTCTCTAAAAAGTATACAAAGTACTTTAGTCATCATCATATTCTAACTTCATACTTTGGGGAGCAATCTGTTACACCTCAAAATTACTCACTTCGATAGTGTCGCAAGTGTCATCATTATGAGTGTTGTAAGTGTCGCATCTTGTCCGCAAGTGTCGCATATTGATTATAAGTGTTACAAGTGTCAAAAAACATCATACTTCCATCTTGCATATATCGTGCCTCTAACAACATCATGAAGACACTTAAGACACCTCAAAGGTGGTTTGGAAGAAGAAAAAACAATTGGTAGGAAGTACAAGTCCTTTTTCATTGAGAAAGTCATTAAAAATTTGATTTTTGGAGAGGAGCGCTCCCCTACCCACTATTAGGGAGAACTGGCACACCCTGAGCCTCTCTAGGGAGTGTTGGAGCGCTCTGTGCACTGATTTAGGGGAGAGCTACCCTCTTTTCAGAACATTTTGGCTTTGTTGAGATAATTTAGGGAAGAATCCCTCAAATCATGAAGGTAGTTGGATTCGAATAGATTGTTAAGGCATGATCTTAGGGGAGATCCTCAACTGAAGGAGAGGAATCCTCAACTCATCCCAAATATCTCTCAAGTGGTTGGACCTCTCCAAGGTTATATAAAGAGACCTTCTCATGGTGGTTGGACCTCTCCAAGGTTATATAAGGAGGCCTTCTCATTGTAAGTACTTTTACTTGTTCTCAGTAATATAATCAATGCTTGGCCTATTTCTTTCAAACTTGTGTTTGTTCCATATGAGTTTGTCTGCAATAAGTGGATATATGATTGAACTAATCTTAGTAGAGTAGGAATTCCATTGTATCTTTGTTTTCCTTACAGGATCTATCAGGGAGCTCAAGATCGAAGCTTAGCCTAGACTTTGCAAGGACAAACATCGTTCATAAGGTAGATATCTTTCTCCTTATTTTTCATTCATTAGCTTGATTAGATCTAAAAGAAAGTCAATGTCCATGTTAAGCACTTTTTTTCTTGGCCTTAGGAGTCTAGAGACCAAGAGGGAATCCACTTGTCCGCAGGGGGATTCACCTACAAGACAAATGGCCTTAAAGCGATGTGGTTTTCATCACTCAAAGGAATGAGAGCCCAGGTAAGGTTGTTGGAGATGCTGGTGGGTTACTGGGATCCTGAGAGTGAGAGATTCAAGCTCGATGGGAAACCATTGAGAATTGAAGTAGAGGACATTTACTTTCTAATTGGTCTATCATGTTGGGGGGAGGTTGTGAACCTCAAATCATGGGGAGCGGGTAGTGGGATGAAGATATAGGAATATATCGATGCCCACTATGTAGCAGGGAATCCTAAGGTAGGGAGTCAAGTCCCTATATGGGAAATAAACAACCTCATTCTGAAGATCATTGTCCTAGTATTGACGAGGATCACAGGTTCGGCCTTGTTACACCAGGCATCGAGGCTGCTCAAGTTCTATGTAATGCAGTGTGCGAGACCCACAGTGTATGACTAGTGTACGTCACTACTGGAAAATATGAAGAGCCAATTGACAGAGTGAAAACAGGGGGGTAAATGAAATTTCGGGTTTACCTTCAACTTATGCAGTTTCTTTTTCAAGTGGGTTCTAGGTTTGCAACCTAGAGTTGAGATTCTTTCTAGGGTACCTTGCGATCCACCCATGGCACGGTGGATCGAGGTGATGAGGCGGCAGGGGGGAGGTACGGTTCCAATACCCTACAATGGGGACTTCTTCTACTGGTTTCGGTGACAGGTCATCTCTCTGGATGATTATCCCTATGAGGGGATCGACTTCAGAGGAGATCCAGACATGCCACTTCCACTAGGGTCCACCTACAGTGACATAGGTATGTCAAAAAGTTTTTACATATTTCATTTTTTTGTATTTTTGTATAATTAGGACAAAACTATTTTCGGATGGTGCTTAAGTATTGACTAGACATTTGTGTGTCGCATATGTGGGTCTATGATGGCCAAAGGGTTTCACTCAACATTGATGGAGGAACCGGGGAGACGAGGCGGTAGGAGGAGAAGCCGAGAGGGTCCTACAAAATGTGTAGGGTAACCTATCATGTTTGACTCATAGGATACCCATGGTTCAAGTAGAGAATCTTCCTGAAGCCATGCAGGGACAGGTGGTTGGTGTACCTAGGGCATGCGTACGACTCTTTCGGCGTCTCGCAAACATCGTGGTTTGATACCATGACACACATCTGACGCCATAGGCATAGATGTCATGGGATATTGTAATACCAGTTGTATATGTGTATTGAGTGTATTAGCCCCACTTTTGTACTATAAACACCATATTTTTTGAAATATATAAAAATGGATCTTCGGCTTTACTTATATTTTACAATGTGTACATTGATGAGACGGTTTTCTTTGCTTTTAATTATGTGACAAATGCCAATCTAAAATTAATTTAGCATCAACATCAGATTCATGATTAGAACTTCTAAGAATATGATAATATGTAATAAAATCAAATTGTCATTATAAAAGATGTACCCGTAGGAATCATCGGAGTAAAGTAGGATCATGCACATGGTAACTGTCATTCAACTGACATACTACTAACTGGGAATCCAGGTGAACTTCTAATGAATGGATTCCATGTGAAATAGAATCACACAAAAGTTCTATAATGACACTATATTCGACCACATTGTTCGTGGATGGCCCTAGGAATATGCCACCCGAAGACACCAGTAGACCCTCGAGTGAGTAAACCACCCAAGTGGCGGAAGCCAAGTTTCGTGTATGACGAATGGTTCCGTATATGAATCCTAAGTAGACCAAAGACTCTGTTGACATCTATCAACCAAGTGAAAACTCGATAAGAAACCCGAAGACGAAAAGAAAATAGACATATACACTAAATTACATTAGTATACAGAGAGTTCCTCCTGAGCCTGGGGCTCAAGCGTAGAATCTTTTCAAGTAGATCCCATTTCTGGTCTTGACCAAATTATTCCCTTCATAATCTTCTAACTCATAGGCTCCTTTTTCTACAACACGTCACACGATGTAAGGATTGTGCCACATGGGTTTAAACTTGCCTACCCCCAGTGGTTCTTTGGATTGATTGTATAAGAGGACCAAGTCACCCTCGGCATACAACCGAGGACAGAAAAAATTATCGTACTAGACCTTGACACATCTCTTGTTTGCCTCGATAGCCGTAAAGGCATCTCGACACTTCTCATCAAGACTCTCTAGGTGTACAAGGCGTCTCTCAAGATCAAAAGTGTTAGGTAGGAGCGTGATTGCCAAATTAAGAGAAGGGATTTTGCATTCAATAGGTAAAATCAAATCCACATCGTGTACTAACTGGAAAGGGGAAATCCAGTGGTAGTCTTGACCAAGGTTTGGTATGCCCAGAGTGTAGGATATAGCATGATGTGCCAGTAGGACTTACTCTGAATGAATTTTTTTTTCAAAATGGTCTTGAGAGACTTGTTGACAGCCTCTACTTGCCCATTTTCCTGGGGTTAATACAAAGAAGAATGACCATGTCTAAACCCTGACTTAGCTACTATTTATTTCATCATTTCATTCTGAAAGTAATTGCTGTGATAAGTGACAATCTCACTCGGGATACCAAATCGGGTGATAATTTGATCGAATACGAAGAATGATGCAGTCTTCCCATCAGATTTAACTTTAGGCATGGCCTCGGTCCACTTAGTAAAGTAGTTGATGACCATGATAATGTGTTGATTCCCCCCAGTTGAAGTTGCTTTGCAATCAACGAAGTCCACCCCCCACTTGGTGAAGGGACCAATGGTAATGACTGGGTGAAGAGGGGATGGATGCGAGTGCATTTTCTAAGTGAACACCTGGCAGGGGTGACACTTCTTAACCACTTTAATACAATCCTTAAATAACGTAGGCCAGAAATAACTGACTCGCAAAATATTTTGGGTTGTCGCAAGCCTGGATATATGACCACCACAAGCCCCATTGTGGCAATCATTTAGGACTGACTCGACCTCTCCATGATTTAAACAATGATGCAATATTATGTCTATTCCTCGACGATACAAAGTGTTGGAGCCACCTTTTTCATATGGTTTAAATATATTTTTTAAAGTCAACTGTTGCGTTTTGAGTTCTTTTTCGCTTCGTGATATTTACCTACTGAAAATCTCAGTATTTTCGACATGCGAAATAGCGAAGGATGTTATGTTTCATAAGTTACCACTTTTTATCTTTAAACGAAAGTTTTTACTCTTTGTACCTCAAAATGTCTCTCTTCGAGAGTTACAAGTCAAAAGATTTACAAACCCCAATGTGCGAGGTCGCAAAAAGTAAAAAAAAAAAAAAAAAAACTTACCTCAGGTGAAAGCCGAGGGTAAAATTCTTCAAACCCCAGTCAAGTGTTGTCGAGATTTTGCGTCTCGACGTTCACTCTCTCCTAAAACATTACCATTATAACTCTAAAATATGAAGCCACGATACTTTTACATAAGTAACCCGGGTTAGTGTCAGGGGTGTTTAGATTGGACCATGGTTAAAGTCTCTCAGGATTTCGCGACTCGGCATATGTTCCTCCCAGAAGTTATACCTTTGAAACCCTGAGTGGTGAAGTTGTGATATTACTCAGACATAATTAATTAAAACACTTAATCCAATTTACCTTCTATTTTAAATAAGTCACATCATAATGATCTCGGGATTTCGTGACTCGGCTAGCACTCCTTATGGAAACTATACCCTCAAAAACTCGAGCCCCGAAGTCGCGATATAAATTAAAACATGATTAATTAAACACTTAATCCTGGTTACATCATTTCTTAACCAAATATAATCATCGCGATCTCGGTTTTTTGAGGCTCGAAAGGTTATAATGAAAATTCCCGATACGGCGAACGTCGAAAGGCTGATTAAAGTTTAAGTAAGCTTAATCAAAAAAGCTAAGCCAGCTTAATCAGTGTTCAATACAAATAATAATATGCACAGTCTATGAGGTAATTTTAAATTTTCTTTGTTCCAACTTGTGTCACGAACTGTCAAAATTTATGGCATTAATTGGAAATGAGGCGAAATGACAAGTAAGGATAGGGTCTTTATTTCTAAATCTACCTCTAAATATGATTTGACCATTCTATTCATAATGACACCAGGTTTTTAAATGATCGAAGATACAGATTTTTTCCTTTTTGTTCTATTCATAAAGCTCATTTCTATCCCACGCAAATAAGTTTTTCTCAGTGAACTGATCTCTATATGTATACGCAATTTTATTACAAGAGAGCTAAGTCACAATCTTCTGTCATGGCCCCGCGAAAAGCGTCCAAGACAAATGCTGAAATTTTGGGACAAGGCTCTGATAATGTTTTAGATACTTCACCTCGAAGCGTTGATTCCGTCCGAACCTGGTCGTACATATCAGAGGTTTTTCAATCAGAGTTGGTGAGTTGTTTGGATGATTCCATTGACAATGAGAAAGATGACATGACTACCAAATACAAGATCGTCGTCCAGGTAGAGATGCACAAAGTAGTGGCTAGGCCACGTCTACTTCCTTACTATGACATGATCCGATGGGCACTAGATCATGTAGATATTCCTACCAGAACCATCATCAGCGAGCATAAGGTTACTGTTGGGACCTTTGGACTAGAGAACTTACAGGCGATGTACAAGTTACCACCCATGTCGAAGTTCACATACAATGCAAAGTTTCTTGAAGATTTTAAACAGAAGGAATGCAAGCAATACGGGAAAAGTTTATCTGATTTGATCAAAGATTGGGTCTCACACCCAGCGAAGTTTAGGGAATATAGCAATGGAGTTTATTCCATATCATCTTTGGAACCATAGTTCAAATGTGTAGTGATGATGACCTGTTGATTGTACAGGAGGGAAGACACCACGCATTTTTTCCTCACATGGGTGCCTCTGATGCATACGGTAGCAGAAGGATTTTCTTCCAACTGGACCAAACTGTTGTCAGATAGTCTGACCAGTTAGATTATAGAATATCGGATGCAGAGGGTGTTACAGGTATGAACTAACTGA
>ML804197.1:20828-66562 GCA_009831015.1 Picea engelmannii | reverse complement strand
GCATTTATGTTGCAGCATGTTTCAGCATCTATTCTTCATAAACAATCGATTGCCATCAATGACAACCTTGATCATCTGCGCCAACCTTGATCATCTGCGCCTTGATCATCTGCGTCATCTCTGTTGTAGGCATATTTCCAACAGAGGGAAAGTGGGAGAGCCGCCTCATTTTTTATGTCTGCATACATCATGGACGCCATGTGTTCCATGGCACCTTTTCCCTTAATGAGTTGGAACTGGGATCCATAGGAGATCGAGCCTATCCATGTCTATCATTCTAAGCTTTGGGAGGATAAGGCCTCAGATTTTATATATCAAATCTTCAATTGGGTAATGATACGGATGCATGTTGCCATCTTTGGTAATCCACCGCCCCGGATCTCAGATAACATTGCAGCCAATTTGAGCAGGGTAGCTGACTGGTATGTGGAGGAAGAGTTTTCATACATCAGGGTTTTCGGTGCTTCTGTCCCTCCACATGCTCTACCATTATTTATACCCGGTAAGTTGTCTTGTCACGAGATCGCCATGAAAACCGTGATTGGTGGAATAAGTAAATTGTTGAAGGGGTTTTCAAAGAAAGTATGGCCACCTTTCCCCATTCATTTAAACACCTATTATTTATTAGATTTTGGGTAATGAAAAGGCCGAGGAAACAACCTTAGAATATATAAAATTAGTTCATATTGAATTCAAGAAACATGACCCACACAAGGTCATGAGTAATCACTTGGCTAGTTGTGGCCTTAAAAGGTTTGAGCAAGAGAATTCGCCTCATGATGATATTTTTCGAGGCGCAATATCGTATGCCGAGGTTTTTTCTCGGATACAATCCCTGTCACCCGAAGAGAGTGACGATGTTTTAAAATTCCAAGAACATAGGCGGAGCTACCTTCCCCTAGTATTACGGGGTGAGAATCCAACGACTATAGAGGTGCAGAAAATAAAAGCCGAAGGATCCAAAGATTCAACACATGATCAAGAAGAACAACAGGACAAAGAAGAGAAAACTGGGGGCCCAAAACCGGAAGTTGAGGCTTCCGATCCTCCAAGTGATCCAACTTCATTTGTTACTCTAGGGAAATCATCTAAATAGGTTAGTAATCATATTGTTTCTATTACTCCCCTGCAGTCGACAAAGGGAATACTAGATGCAGGTTGGATTTTTGGTGAAGAATTAACACCCATATCAGTGGAAGAGATACCTCTGAATGAATTCTTCTTCGATAAGAGGAGAAAGGATGTCGTGAGACAAGAACTCTACCAGGAGGCGGGTACTATATCCAAGAAATTTAAAATTATAACCGATGGAAGAACCATGAAAAAAGAAGAATTTGCAATGCAAATAGAAATAACATTGGGTGCTTTCGCTACGGCAAACCAATATTCATTCGGGACCCTAAAAGATCATTTGAAGTGAAAAAATTGTCTAATCAAGACATTAGAGGCTAAACTAGCTACAGTAGAGGTTGCTGCTAAAGATCAGGTGAATGCAACTTTGGAGCAAGCTAGAATAGATGATCAAAATGAAATCGAGCGGCTCAAAGCTAATCTCAAATAGACATAGTTGATGGTTCAAACAAGTCAGATATAGATAGCCCAACAAGGAGAATTGATAGAGAAGTTTCGGGCCAAATTAGACTTAGCCGAAAGCCAGGTAATCGATATCGGGATATTTCAATCCCAAGCAATAGAAATCAGAAAGAGGTTATCGATGGCGCAGCAAGGTCTGCTTGTTAAAGTGGAAATGATTCAAAGTAGTTGCCAACTCATTGATAAGATATTGGAGAACCTCTCTCTCAGAGAAAGAGAAGTCGGAGTAGCTCAGGTTGTGTTCCAGGAGGCTATTATAGCCACAATGAGAAAGGAAATAAGCAGTAGTTCCAGTTTTCCCATCTCAGAGCAGACCAGGGGAAATATCTTGTTGAAAGAATGGGAGCGAAATATATCTGAAGGAAGACAACAAGCTAAGGAGATAAGAAAATATTATGAAGAAACTTTCATTTTGTTAAATGGGATGTGGTTGGGTTCTGATGGTGAAAGTAGCATTGAGATACTCGGTCAGATCAATACATCCAAATATCTTCTAAATATCAAACGAAATGAAGAAAGAGAATTGGCCGAAATTTCACAAATAACCTAGACAGACATAGTTCAAATAGATAAATGGCTAATTAAACCAAGTATATTATTATGTTCTATTGGTGCCAAAGATGAACAGGTGGAAGGAAAGTTTCCACGATTGGTGAAAGATTGTTTTGTTTTTGAGGCCAATAACCAAGCAGAACCTTCTAAGATGATATCACAGTTTGTAGAGAAGTGCGTTATTTGCATGGAGCAGGCGAAGAGGAAAGTTTTCATTAGTAAATGAGGTTAGAGATAAAGAATCAAAGCATTTTAACTCCTTTGATTGTAACCGAAAACCTCTGGAACGATTGAGATTCCAGTATATAAAAACCTATATAAATATACATTTTGTAGAAGGAAAAAGGGCTGGACCTTTTTGGTTGATTGTAATAGAGGCTATCTTCTTTTTGAGAATTAATACAAAGAAATCCAGAGAATCCTTATTCCGTCAAGACTGTGTTATGATTTTGTTCTCTTTGTTATTCATATTCAATTTTATTTTGCTTATATACATCTGATGAATGTTGCACTGCAATTTAGTAAAACTTCTATTGTGGTGGTTAAATTTTATTCAGCTATATCGTTTACATTTTTTCCTCTATATCGGCTGACAACAGATACAAGACCTATGAACCTTTAAGTTGTCATATTTTATGCTTCGTCAGATTCCTTCTTAGTCTATTTTCTTCCTCTGTTTGAGTGAGATTCTCCCGTGATAGGAGACTTACTTTGTAAACAACTAAATTTTTTTCTCATATTTCAAACACTATTTATTCCAAATATAACACAGTTATGGAAAAAGGCCTTTGGTTTTCATTTTTTCCTCGACATTAATTTCAAAGTTCTCTTTATAAGATCAAATTGATACAGCATAAAAACTTTCAGTTTTCCTTCAAATTTTTTTGTTCCTCTATGACTGTCCCTGTTGTAAGACGACCTAATATTGAACCTGGTTTATCGGACCAAACCCATATCGCCTTAAATATCTTTGATACTATACTTAAAACAACCACCACCCGGGTAGAACTTGAACGTTCATGGGCTTCAATTGAACGAAATATAAACATCCAGGAATAGTTGGAAGCTAGACAGTGACAACCTAGAAATCAACCCTAGCTTCCTTTCTTGAAGTTATACCCTCCTCCCTTTTTACACCTTACTAACTTTCGGATGGCTAGAAATTTTACTTTTTAAAGCCTTAAGTAAAGACTCTGGAACAACATCTTTTTGGCATCGTTGTCGGGGAATGAAGTTACGAAACCTTTTCCCTGGGAAGAACGACATATATTTTTAAAGTTTCACGCTTTGATAGTGAACAAAGATTGGGCACTTTATAAAGGATTTTCCTATATTTCACTTGTCCACTCTACATATAAGTAAGCTGGCATCCAGTCGAAGGAATATCAGACAAAACCCAGAGAGCAAGCAGACCACGCCTGATTCAGATCCCGAAAAAATACTGAAAGCTAGAGGTTCTCTGAAGCCAACTAATGCAGTATATCAACTTAATCACCTGCAACCCAAGACCAAGACTTCTTGTGACCCTTCAATTTCACATAGTACCCCTCTCAAGACCACTAATTCATTTTTAGCTGGTTCTGTGGTTAAAAGTGAAATCTTTCCAAAAACCTCTGTCGGACAAAAAGGTAAAAACTCTGCAGTAAATTTATCAGCGGTTGATATCCCATCGACTCTTCTTTTAAACTTCCTGACCTCACCAAGTCTCGAAGAGTATACTATATATTCAAATATCACACCTGCAGGATCCCCTAATTACATCTCCTGCAAATATGAGGAGACGAGTCCTCGCATCTCTGTTCACCCGTCTTCGCTTTTCTCATCCCTCGAAGAAATAAGAAATCCACTTTTAGTCTTTCATAACCCTTTATATAACGCACCCTTTCCTTGTCAGGTAGTACCAATAGCATCCATCGGAGGAGGAGAAGGGGGCCAAGTGCCTCCCCCACCCCCCATAGTTTTCACTAAAGTGGCTGCGAGATATGCACCTTTGGTTCTACTCATACCTCTGCATAACCTTCCTGAAAATTATATAAAAAATTTACCAAAATTTACAGGGGAAGGGGACTTAACTGCAGCCGAACATATAAATTTCTTCAATCAGTTCACTAATATTTTAGGTCTAGAACACGAAGATTTTTATTTGAGATTTTTTGTTCAAACTTTTGAAGGACAGGTACGAACCTGGTTTCGAAGCCTACCTGCAGGGTCTATCCTTTCTTATGATGCCTTAGAAGATGCCTTTCTTAGACAATGGGGTGAGAGAAAAGACCACTTATATTATCTGACTGAGTTCAGATATTTAAAGAAAAAGAATTTAGAAACAGTTATAGAATTTATCCAAAGATTTAAAAAACTGTATAATAAGATCCCAGCCGAATTTAAACCTTCCCAACCTGCAACCAAGTAACCTTTGCAGGAGATTTCGAACCTGACTTCGCCCTTCTCTTAAGAGAAAGACAGGGGGATACCTTAAACCAAATGCGGGATGATGTGGTGGAAATCGAATCTAACATGACAGCCTATGGTAAGTTGAAAGTTAGGGTAGAAATGGGAAACATAGAAACTAGACGTTTTAGGGAACAAGCAGGACCCTCAGGATCTAATAGATCCACAGACGACAAAATGGATGATATGGATATGATAATTAAAGAGTTGTCGAATAAGATTTCCATAATGGAGCTAGATCAATCCAAGAGTGATCCTTTCATTAAAAGAGAATTCATAAGAAACCCCAACCCTCAAAATCAACAAAGGCAGATTAAAAATGAAGATCAGAAAATTCAAACCCCGTTAAAAAATGAAAATTTTATAGGAGGGAATGACCTCGAAGATTTTGAGGGACTTGAAGAAGATGTGACAAATTTGGGCGATGACTGCATTCATCCCTATGTAACTAAAGAAGATTACGAGAGGTTGTTGAACACAACTCAACCATCAAATGAAGATGATGATATAAACAACAATGATTTCATTGTATGCCAAGAAACGTCTAATTCCATGACAACTGGGGTCCAACCGAGGTATAACTTGAGGTCTAAAAACAAACCTATGTTGAATCCTCAACCAAAGAAAATTATCCCTAGAGGTGAAATATATGTGCCCACCCCAAAACAGACTGAAACATCCAACAACAAAATAAAAGAGGTAGACTTATTGAACCTCAAAACGAAGGAGGTTGAGACCCAATCAAGGGAAATCAAGACAGCTGAGACACTTGCACCGGTAAGTAAACTCATGAGTAATAAATCTTCTCAGACAAATAAGTTGGAGAAGAAAGAGATCGATTTTTCAACCAGAGAAACAAACAAAGTTAGTGGTAGTTTTAGTTTTGAAAATGAGATAAATAGGATAAAAATATCGATCCTGCTGGTTGAATTAGCAAAGAATCTTGCATATCAAAAGAAGATAACCAAAGTGATAGGTTGTTCAGATCAAGAAAGTCAATCAGACGTAATAAATTTGGAAAATGATAAGCCCAATATCACTTTCGGTCCACATTTCAAGGGTGCCAGAGACACCGTTGCTCCTTTCTATATCACCCTAAATGTACATGATCGACTGCTACGTAATTGTATGCTAGATTCTAGAGCTTCACATAATGTGATGCCCAAAGTAATTATGGATAGACTAGGCCTCGAGATCACATGATCTTACAGAGATCTCTACGCTTTCTATTCGAGAAGAGTTAAGTGCATAGGTATGATAAAAGATTTAGTAGTCACCCTTGCACATGTCCTAGTCAAAAGTGTCCTAATGGATGTAGTTATTGTTGATATCCCCCCAAAGTATGGCATACTTCTATCAAGGTCACGGGGAACCAAAAATGGGGGGTCCCTCCAAATGGACATGACTTATGCCACAATTTCTATATTTGGTGGGCAACTTACTCGGTTATACAGAGAGACGAGGTTAGCCTATACAGTGAGCGATCCTCAAAATCCTAACAATTTTCATGTTTACATTGCTGATCAAGATCTTGGAAATTGTATTTTGTCTTTTGATGATGGTATAGATAGTTGCATAGAAGAAAATTACATAGAAGAGAAAGAATCCAAAAATATGCATAGCACAGGGATCTGGAAATGTTTTTCGACGGTGCTCTATCATGTGAAGGAGCATGTGTAGGAGTACTTTTTGTGGCACCTGAAAATAAATTTGTTGTCCCTTTTTCTTACAAGCTTCAATGGGATATAGACTACACTAACAATGTATGTGAATATGAAGCCTTAGTATTAGGGTTGGAAGCTGCCAAGAAGCTAAACATAAGGAACCTGGAAGTATATGGAGACGTTGAGTTGATAGTCAAATAGATGAATCGACAATACCAGGCCAAACACCCGAGATTGAGAGCATATAGAAATTGTGCCTGGGATCTAATGGAGAATTTCTTCTCGTCTGTAAATATCCACTTCATCCCATGCACCGAAAATTTGTAGGCTGATTCGTTAGCCAAGGCAACCTCGACGTTCTCTCCCCCCACAACTTTTAAATTAAAATACCATATAGAGGTAAGGCACAGACCATCCATCCCAAACAACATACAAAACTGGCAGGTTTTCGAGGATGACGAACAGATCAAGAAGTTCCTAGAAGCAGTGGGTGACTTTTTTGAAACTCACATCGATCAAGAGAATCAAAATGATCACACGTGGATCATGCAAGAAGGAGAAGACCCTCAGGAGTTCCGAGAAAAAATTACCAACCATCACATGTTAGTTTTAAAAAGTAATCAGATTCCAAAGGGACTGATCCCCCTGGAAAGACTTTTCGATCAAAACGACATGCCTTTAAAATCCACTCTCCAACCCCAACCAAAAGAGGTCAAAGATTGCAATGTAGGGACAAAAGAGGAACCTAGGATGGTAAAAATATCAAAGTACCTTCCTCCTGAGGTGAAAAATAAGTATAAAGATTTGCTTGCACGATATAAAGATGTTTTCGCTTGGTCTTACGAATAGCTTAGGACCTATGACACTACGGTGATTGAACACAAGATACCTTTGAAGCCTGGTGTCAAACCCTTTAGGAAAAATCTTAGACAAATCACCCCTATCTTATTACCCGTAGTCGAAAGAGAATTTAAGAATATTTTAGATGCGAAAATAATAGTACCTTTGAGATACTCGGATTGGGTGGCAAACCTAGTCCCAGTTAGAAAAAAGAGTGGGGAGATTAGACTGTGTGTTGATTTCAGAAATTTAAATAAATCCTCCCTCAAAGACAACTATCCTTTACCAAAAATGGATCATGTCTTAGAAAATGTAGTCAGAGCAAATAGGATGTCTATGATTGACGGTTTCTCTGGGTATAATCAAATTGATGTAAATGAACAAGATAAAGAAAAAACAACCTTCACTACACCCTGGGGTACATTCATGTATGATAAAATTCCTTTTGTTCTAATGAATGCAGGTGCCACCTTCCAGCATGCTATGGATATTGCTTTCGTTAGAAAAAGAGACAAGTTTGTAGTTATCTATCTCGATGATCTAACCATTTTTTCTAAGTTTGACGAAGATCATTTAATACATCTCAAACAGACTTTCGAAAAATGTCACAGGTTTGGACTGTCTTTAAACCCCAAAAAGTCTCACTTCACCATGCAGGAAGGTAAACTCTTGGGCCATATTATGTCCCGAGACGAAATTAAAATTGATCCCAGCAGGGTTCAAGCTATAGAAACAATAAATATTCCTAGAAATGTAAAGGAAATTCAGTCATTCTTAGGAAAGATAAACATTTTGAGAAGGTTTATTCCAAACTTTGCTAAAATTGTGAAATTAATCACATGTATGTTAAAGAAAAACAACGAGGTAAAATGGACAGCAGAGGCCAAAGAATCATTTGCACGTATCAAGAGAGTTATAAGCGAGGAACCTATACTGGTAAGCCTGGACTATCTAAAGGATTTTCTCATTTTCTCGTTCGCCTCCGAGCATACCATTGCGGTGGTTCTCCTCCAGAAGAATGAGGAAGGTTTCGAGCAACCGATAGCCTTTTTTAGCAAAAGTCTCAGAGACGTGGAACTAAAGTACGATATAATGGAAAAACAAGCATATTCTATGGTAAAGGCATTAAAGGCTTTTAGAACTTATGTATTGCATTCCAAGATAATCGCGTATGTACCTACTAGCTTTGTTAAAGACATTTTATTGCATCCTGACAGTGACGGAAAAAGGGGACGGTGGCTCGCAAAAATTCAAGAATTTGATCTGGAAATAAAGCCGACGAAACTAGTAAAAGGTCAAGGTTTGGCTAAACTCCTAGCTGAATCTAATTTCAGAGCCCTCGGCATAAATAGAATATAGGGATGTGGAGAAGATGAATATATTAGCGAGCTCTATGAACAAAGAAGTGAAACCAGAATCAAATAGAAGTTTACCTCCTCTAACTAGTACAAAAGCATAGTATCCTACCTATTAACTTTGAAGTGTCTGAGTGATTTATCTCCATCCAAAGCCAGAACGCTAAAACTACATGCGGTCAAATACTGTATATCTGAGGGTAAATTGTTTTGGAAGGACCCACTTGGCTTCCTGTTGGTTTGCTTGGTTGAATCTGAAACAGAGGAGGTCATAAGCGAATTCCACGAAGGAGTGTGGGGGGGACATCACACTTGGAGAGTGACAACTTATAAAATCCTAAGGGCAGGGTATTATTGGCCTAAAATTTTCTCGGATGTAAATGCCAAAGTCAGGGCTTGCAACCCTTGCCAACTGTTCATAGGCAAGCATAAACTCCCAGTGCTACCTTTAGTCCCAGTCAAAACAGAGGCCCCTTTTCAGCAGTGAGGACTGGATTTTATAGGCTAAATTAACCCCCATTCCAGTGCTCAACACAAATGGATCCTAACCACCACAAATTACTTTACTAAATGGGTATAGGCTATTCCAACTAGGAGGGCTATAGATTTGGTGGTAATATATTTCCTAGAAGAAAACATTTTATCTAGATTCGGCTGCCCCCGAAAGAGAGTAACAGATAATTCCCAGGCCTTTAAATCTATGGCTATGATCAGTTTTTGCCAAAAATACAATATTGTACTCGGACATTCTACGACATATTATCCCCAAGGAAATGGATTGGTCTAGTCTTCGAACAAGAGTCTGATCAACATAATTAAGAAAGTGTTGAACGAGAACAAGAGATCTTGGCATGTACATTTAAAATACGCACTATGGGTGAATCGGATTGGCATGAAAAAATCCATCAGCATTTCTCCTTTCCAGATGGTATACGGGACTGACATGGTATTACCCATAAACTTGGCACTTCCCGTAATGAAACTATGGCAAGATGAGAAAGAAGAACCAACCACGTCACAAGGAGAATAAATCAGCTAATCGAATTACAACAGCACAGGGTCGAGGTGGACGAAAGATTGCAAAAATATCAAGACGACATGAAAACGTTATTTGACCGTAAGACAAAAGACAAAAAGATGGGATGCTAGGAAGGAAGATTCAACGAAACATGGTAAATTTGATCATATTTGGTATGGACCATTTAGAGTCGCATCTTCCGAAGGAAAAAAATAATTTTTATTAGAAAATTTGGATGGTAAAATTTTCAACGCCCCTGTCAACGGGTGTAATCTAAAACACTACATGAAATAATTGGTTCCCAAAAGATTTCCATTGTATATACCGTTTTGTATTTTATTTCTATTTCATGATTCCCTTAAGGTAAGTTTTCATTTTTAATTAATTAGGTCAGTATAAATAGAGATACACAATTTTCAAATACATTCGACTCTTTTAAGGGACACTCTTCATGTTTTACAGGATTTCGGCTTACGACCTAAACGAGTGAAAGGAGAAAACAAAAAGTCATGTATCGAAGAATGAATTCACCGAAATCAGGTGATAGAAAGGTTTTCGGTTGTTTCAAAATGGTAAGGTAAAGGTATGAACTCCCGAGAATTCTGTTCTTTAAGAAAGCAAAGGTCTCCTAAGCGTCGTAAAAGTTCCATCAATCTAATGTTTTCGTTTAGTGGTTATTAAAAAGAACAATTACTTGCTCTGCGTCCTAAGAAGATAACTTAAAATAAAGATAGGTGATAGTTAAGTAACGCAACTCTAGGAAAGGGTTTTCAAAAAATTATTTTAATTTTCGACCCCTCCTCATCAGTGTACAAAAATCTGTCTGTCACCTTTCTTCTGGTCTTCACTTTTATTTTATTAAAAAGCCAAGTACCTTTCCGGATTTATATACATAGGGGGAAGAGATTATGTTTTAACTTTGAAAAATGTAAAGTGTATTTTGGAAAGGAATTTGGTCTTCATAACTCCTCAGTCTCTTACTAAGCAAGTTATGCATAGATGGATCCTGACTATTTTAGGTTTTTCAACAGTTTCGAAAGATTGAGGCTTGCTCTAAGGAAAACCCCTAGAAATGATTTTCCCCCTTTTTCCTACGGGTTAAGGTGTGGTGAAGGTTGGTACCGAGAAATCAAAGTAAGTTAATAGACCTCCATAGAAAAATATTATACAAACATCACCCCTCATACAAACTGTTTTCCCCCACTTCGTGTTCTAAAAAGAAATTTATAAGACAGATGGTGAAAAGAAAGTCATATCTAATTGTACATCTAGTCTGAAGAGACGATGAATGGAAATTCAGAAATGATTTCCCTTGTCTCAGCATTTAAATGCATAAATATATTCCGAAGTGGTGAAAGGAAATTCAGCAAAAAAGGGGTAGATAACTTCACTGGGGTACTGAACAGGCCCGCTGGCAGTGAAGCAATATCTGAGATGTTTGTAAGGCTGTTATACACGATTTTCACTCTACTCTGGTAATCAAATTTCTCGAGACTGGATCCACATCCTAAGTCCGGATGAGACTCCCTGATTAAAAACATCTAATAAATTTCGTTGGATACAAGCCAAAAGTTACAAGATCTGTTGGATTTCCTAGAACTATTTTGATTTGTCTTATTGCAGACCTAAATTCAGTAAAGAGAAAGAGAAAGTCATGAAAGGGACTGTAGCTAAGTATGAAACATAGTGAGTATTTAAAAGCTTTGAAGAAGTGAAAGACAAAATATTTTCTTCCCTCTGTTTATCTTTTCCCTAAAGGAAGTTTAGCAAAAGTGAAACAAATGACTCCATTTACCCAATACAGGCACGTGGTCTACTGTTCTTCCCATATTGCAGGAAGACGAGATCCCTAGTTGAATCCTATGTTGGAGCCGCCTTTTTCAACTGGTTTAAATATATTTTTTAAAGTCAAATGTTGGTTTTTGAGTTCTTTTTCGCTTCGTGACATTTACCTACTGAAAATCTCATTATTTTCGACATGCGAAATAGCGAAGGATATTACGTTTCATAAGTTACCACTTTTTATCGTTAAACGAAAGTTTTTACTCTTTGTACCTCAAAATGTCTCTCTTCGGGAGTTACAAGTCACAATATTTACAAACCCCGATGTGCAAGGTCGCGAAAAGTTTAAAAAAAAAAAAAAAGCTCACCTCGGGTGAAAGCGGAGAGTAAAATTCTTTAAACCCTAGTCAAGTGTTGTCAGGATTTTAAACCCCAGGGGTGTTTAGTTTGGACCATGGTTAAAGTCTCTCAAGATTTTGCGACTCGGCATACGTTCCTCCCAGAAGTTATACCTTCGAAACCCCGAGTGGAGAAGTCGCGATATTGCTCAGACATAATTAATTAAAACACTTAATCCAGTTTACCTTTTGTTTTAAATAAGTCACATCATAATGATCTCGGGATTTCGCGACTCGGCTCACGATTCTCACGTAAACTATACCCTCGAAACCCTGAGCCGCGAAGTCGCGATATAAATTAAAACATGATTAATTAAACACTTAATGTTGGTTACGTCCTTGCTTAACCAAATATAATCATCGCGATCTCGGGTTTTTGAGGCTCGAAAGGTTAGAATGAAAATTCCCGATATGGCGAACGTCGAAAGGCTGATTAAAGTTTAAGTAAGCTTAATCAAAAAAGCTAAGCCAACTTCATCAGTGTTCAATACAAATAATAATATGCACAGTCTACGAGGTAATTTTAAATTTTCCTTGCGCCAACTTGTGTCACAAACCGTCGAAATTTATGGCATTAATTGGAAATGAGGTGAAATGACAAGTAAGGATAGGGTCTTTATTGCTAAATCTACCTCTAAATATGATTTGACCGTTTTGTTCATAATGACACCAGGTTTTTAAATGATCGAAGATATAGATTTTTTCCTTTCTGTTCTATTCATAAAGTTCATTTCTATCCCGTGCATATAAGTTTTTCTCAGTGAACTGATCTCTGTATGTATACGCAATTTTATTACAGGAGAGATAAGTCACAATCTTCTGTCATGGCCCCGCGAAAAGCGTCCAAGACAAATGCTGAAATTTCGGGACAAGGCTCTAATAATGTTTCGGATACTTCACCTTGAAGTGTTGATTCCGTCTGAACCTAGTCATACATCTCAGAGGTTTTGCAATTAGAGTTGGTGAACTGTTCAGACGATTCTAGTGACAACGCGAAAGACGAAATGACTACCAAATACAAGATCGTCATCCAAGCAGAGATGCACAAAGTAGCGGCCAGGCCACGTCTGCTTCCTTACTATGACATGATCTGATGGGTGATAGATCATGTAGATATTCCTACCAAAGCCATCATCAGTGAGAAGAAGGTCATTGTTGGGACCTTTAGACCAGAAAAATTACAGGTGATGTACAAGTTACCACCCACGTCGAACTTCACATACAATGCAAAGTTTCTATAAGATTTTAAATAGAATGAATGTGAGCAATACGGGAAAAAATTATCTGATTTGATCAAAGACTGGGTCTCACACCCAGCGAAGTTCAGAGCAGATAGCAACGAAATTTATTCCATATCATCTTTGGAACCACAGTTCAAATACGTAGTGATGATGACCTGTAGATTGCACGTAAGGGAAGACACCACACATTTTTTCCTCCCATGGATGCCTCTGATGCATACAATAGCAGAAGGATTTTCTTTCGACTAGGCCAAACTCTTGTCATATAGTTTGACCAGTCGGATTACATAATATCGGATGCAGAGGGAAATCAGGAGAGCCACCTCATTTTTTATGTCTACATACATCATGGATGCCATGTGTTCCATGATGCCTTTTCCCTTAATGAGTTGGAGCTGGGCTCCATCGGAGACCAAGCCTATCCATGTCTATCATTATAAGCTTTGGGAGGATAAGGCCTCAGATTTTATATATGAAATATTCCATTGGGTAATGATACTGATTCATGTCGCCATCTTCAGTAATCCACCGCCCCGGATCTCAGATAGAATTATGTCCAATTTGAGCATGGTAGCCGACTGGTACGTGGAGGAAGAGTTTTCATACATCAGGGTTTTCGGCGCTTTTGTCCCTCCACATGCTCTACCATTATTTATACCCGATAAGTTGGCTTGTCGTGAGATCGCCATGCAAACCGTGATTGGTGGCATAATTAAAGAGCTGAAGGGGTTTTCAAAGAAGGTATGGCCACCTTTCCCCATTCATTTAAAAACCTATTCTTTATTAGATTTTGGGCATGCAAAGGCCGAGGTAGCAGCCTTAGAAGATATAAAATTAGTTCATATTGAATTCAAGAAACACGAACCACATAGGGTTGTGACTAATCACTTGGCTAGTTGTGGCCTTAAAAGGTTTGAGCACGAGAATTTGCCTCATGATGATATTTTCCGAGACGTGAGATCGTATGGCGAGGTTTTGGCTCGGATACAAGCCCTGTCACCCGAAGAGAGTGTCGATGTTTTAAAATTCCAAGAACATAGGCAGAGCTACCTTCCCCCAATATTACGGGGCGAGAATCCAACGACTATAGAGGTGTAGAAAACAAAAGCCGAAGGCTCCAAAGATTCAGCACCTGACCAAGAAGAACAAAAAGACAAAGAAGAGAAAATTGGGGGCCCAAAACCAGAATTCGAGGCTTCTGATCCTCCAAGCGAGCCAACTTCAGTCGTTACTCCAGGGAAATCATCTAAATAGGTTAGTAATCCCATTTTTTCTGTTACTCCCCTGCAGTCGACAAAGGGAATACTAGACACAGGTTGGATTTTTGGTGAAGAATTAACACCCATATCAGTGGAAGAGCTACCTTCGAATGAATTCTTCTTCGATAAGAGGAGAAAGGCTGTTGTGAGACAAGAAATCTACCAAGAGTTGGGTACTGTATCCAAGAAATTTAAAATTATAACAGATGGAAGAACCATGAAAAAAGAAGAATTTACAATGCAAATAGCAGAAACATTGGGTGCTTTCGCTACGACAAACCAATATTCAGTCGGGACCCTAAAAGATCAGCTGAAGTGAAAAAATCGTCTAATCAAGACATTAGAGGCTAAACTAGCTACAACAGAAGCTACTGCCAAAGATCAAGTGAATGCAACTTTGGAGCAAGCTAGAATAGATGATCAAAATGAAATCGAGCGACTCAAAATTGATCTCGAACAGACACAGCTGATGGTTCAAACAAGTCAGATACAGATAGCCCAACAAGGAGAATTGATAGAGCAGTTTCGGGACAAATTAGAGTTAGCCAAAAGCCAGGTAATCGATATCGGGATATTTCAATCCCAAGCAATAGAAATCAGAAAAAGGTTATCGGTGGCGCAACAAGGTCTGCTTGTTAAAGTGGAAACGATTCAAAGTAGTTGCCAACTCATTGATCAGATATTGGAGAACCTCTCTCTCAGAGAAATAAAAGTCAGAGTGGCTCAGGTTGCATTCCAGGAGGCTATTATAGCCACAACGAGAAAGGAAATAAGCAGTAGTTCTAGTTTTCCCATCTCAGAGAAGACAAGGGGCAATATCGTGTTGAAAGAATGGGAGCGAAATATATCCGAAGGAAGAAAACAAGCTAAGGAGATAAAAAAATATTGTGAAGAAACTTTTGGTTTGTTAAATGGGATGTGGTTGGGTTCTGATGGTGAAAGTAGCATTGAGATACTGGGTCAGATCAATACAGCCAAATATCTACTAAATATCAAAGGAAATGAAGAAAGAGAATTGGTCAAAATTTCACAAATAACCTAGACAGACATAGTTCAAATAGATAAATGGCTAATTAAACCAAGTATATTATTATTTTCTATCAGCACCAAAGACCAGCAGGTGTAAGGAAAGCTGCCACGATTGGTGAAAGATTGTTATGTTTTTTAGGTCAATAACCAAGTGGAACCTTCTAAGTTGATATCACAGTTTGTGGAGAAGTGCGATATTTGCACAGAGTAGGCGAAGAGGAAAGTTTTCGTTATCAAATGAGGACAGAGATAAAGAAACGAAGTGTTTTAACCCCTTTGATTGTAACTGAAAACCTCTAGAACGATTGAGATTCCAGTATATAAAAAACTGTATAAATATAAATTTTGTAGAAAGAAAAAGGGGCTGGACCTTTCTGGTTGATTGTAATAGAGGCTATATTCATTTTGAAAATTAATACAAAGAAATTTGGAGAATCCTGATTACATCAAGACTGTGTTATGATTTTGTTCTCTTTGTTATTCATATTCAATTTTATTTTTCTTATATACATCTGATGAATGTTGCACTGCAATTTAGTAAAACTTCTACTATGGTGGTTAAATTTTGTTCAACTATATCATTTACAGTTTTTCCTCTGTATTGACTAAAAGCAGATACAAGACCTGTGAACCTTTAAGTTGTCATATTTTATGCTTCATCAGATTCCTTCTTAGTCTATTTTCTTCCTCTGTTTAAGGAGTGAGATTCTCCCTTGATAGGAGCCTTACTTTGTAAACAACTAAATGTTTTTCTCATATTTCACACATTATTTATTCCAAATATAACACAGTTATGGAAAAAGGACTTTGGTTTTCATTTTGTCCTTGACATTAATTTCAAAGTTTTCTTTATAAGATCAAATTGATATAGCATAAAAACTTTTAGTTTTCCTTTAAATTTTTTTGTTCCTCTATGACTGTCCCTATTGTAAGACAACCTAATATTGAACCCAGTTTATTGGATCAAACCCATATTGCCTTAAATCTCTTTTATACTATACTTAAAACAGCCACCACCCAGGTAGAACTTGAATGTTCATGGGCTGTAGTTGAACGAGATATAAACATCCAGGAATAGTTGGAAGCTAGACAATGACAACCTAGAAATCAACCCTAGCTTCCTTTCTCGAAGTTATACTCTCCTCCCTTTTTACACCTTACTAACTTTTGGATGCCTAGACACTGTACTTTTTAAATCCTTAAGTATAGACTCTGGAACAACACAAATTATCACCGATGATAGTATATTTCTTATCTTGGTATCTTATATGTCATCGGTCATCTCGTGAGAGATGCCGAGAGAAATTAAAGGTATGAATATAGAGAACAATGTCTCCATACCAGGGGTCATATGATGAGACAAGAAATATATGTTCATCCACAAATGAATCAAAATTGATAACATCCTCATATAATCATGGAAAATTGGATATTAACTACGCAAAGACTAGGGATTTCTTGGATTTCGCAGAGCTAAAATCGAGATCAAACTCTTGCAAAATTAAAATCCATTTATTATGTTTCCCCCCTATGATACGTCGAGTAAGGAAGTATTGAAATGGACTGGCATAAACAACCACAGTAGTCTTGCAAAGTAATATATAATGACACAAACGTTGGACTGCGTGAACGACAACCAAAGCTAGCTTTTTAACGTGAGTATAATTGAGTTCAGGACCGAGTAAAGTTTGAATAAGATAGTAGATGATGTGCTCATGGAGCTCATCATCCTCCTGAACTAGAACCATACCAATCATATCCTCAGATGTGATGATATAAAGAAATTCATGTCTATTGTAGTCGGGAGGCTTCAGTAGAGGTGACAACACCAAATATTTCTTCAAATCATCTAAGGAATCCTGTGCTCACTCATCCCAGATGAAAGGGGTGTCCTTATTCAAAAGATCCATGAAACCTTTAGTGATAGTGGCATAGTTCACTATAAACCTACAAATAAATTTATCTTTCCTCTGTAAACCCTAAATTTGTCTAATCGTGCATGGGGGAGGCAACCGAAGTATTGCCTCAACCTTTCATGGATCTACCATGATCCTAGTCTCAGAAACTAGAAAACCCAAAAGACGACCAGACTTAACACAAAAGATGCACTTCTAAGGGTTCAACCGGATTCTATATTAACGACATCTTTCAAAAACAAGACGAAGGTGTATAACGTGATCCACTATCTTGCAAGAGTGAGCAGCAAGATCATCAAGGTAGGCTTTGAATATGTGTTTAATATCGTGAAAAATGAAAGTCATGGCACGTTGAAAGGTTGCTATAGTGTTTTTAAGGCCAACAGGAATTTTCCGGTACGTGAAAGTCCCCCAAGGACAAATAAATTTTGTCGTGTGTTGATCCTCAAGTTTGATTTGAATTTGGTTAGATCCTGAAAATCTGTCCATAAAAGAAAATACTTCTCTTCCCGCACACTCGTTGAGAATCTGATCAATAAAAGGTGTGGGAAAGTTATCTTTAGGACAAGCCTTATTCAGGTCATGGAAATCCATACATACATAGATGGTTCCTTGCTTCTTATCTACAGGAACAGGGTTGGATACCTATTTGGTTAAAGGAACCAGGTAGATGAAGCCATCATTAAGTAGCTTCTCCACCTATGCCTTAATAGAAGGGGCCTTTTTAGGGTTGACAACTCTAAGATGTTACTGAATAGGTTTATCATTTAGATAAGTTTTAATCTCATTTTCGAAAATATGAGGGTCGATTCCTGGCATCTCTTCATAGGACCAAGAAAATACGTTTCAGAATTCATGAAGAGCTCGGTGTAGATCAGGATTTATTCTAGCGAACAATCTGCACCGATATTTACATTTTCAACCTTTCCATGGGTACCAGAGATGTCGATCATGGTGGTAGGATAAATACTCAGCATGTTTCCTTCAGCATAAATTTCATGTGTGTCAAGTGGAACTACGACGTGACTGGTTGTCTCACTCAAAGTAGATCGAAATTCATCTTGTTTGATTCTTTCAAGCTCTGGGAGAAAATAAGAGCAGTGATGCATATCATCCCAATGTTTTTCAGAGATATTCATGGCTTCGATGATGGCTTTGTCCAAAGGAAAAGTCCCATCAAGGAAATCATGTAAACAAGTCAACAAAGTGGCCCACACAGGCCTAGACACGAAATCCTCCTCGTCCATCGGTGAGGGAATAGGATCGAGATTGGCGGAAGAGTCGAGAACAGATGGATATGAAATCTCTATTGCCAATAGTGGCATGGCCATTCCAGCATGTGAATGACCTTCACAATATGAAGTTGGGGAAGGTAAGGTCCATGGATCACTAAAATAAGAAGTGCGAAAAGGAATGGACCTTTTTGGAAAGACATGCCTACTGGACATGGCATAAACATGATGGCTCAGTACCGAGAAGTTGAAATTACCCATAAGGGAAGAATACATTCTAACACCGATATTCTCAGTTTTCAGCTAATAATTTTCAGTCACAAGGATCGATGATCCAAGAGATGCATTAGGACTATAGAACACAAAGGATAATTGATCGATCGTCATGATATTCCCTTCATGATGAAAACAAAGAGTACGAAAGATGGACGACACAACGACAATAATAGAATAAGTCCAATTGCGACCTAGTAACATGTTATAATCAAGAGGTGCATCAACTACCTCTACCTCCACCTCTACTGTCTTCCCACCTAACTAGACCGGAAATGCAAGGAGAATAGCATGAGGGTGGAAGGAATGACTGTCAAAAGCAGTTAACATGTTCGATGACTTGGAAAGATTCAGAGAACCAAGAGCTTTCCAACAAACTAGGGACATCACACACGTAACAATGCCTTCATCAACAACTGTACATTTGATGGTATAATTTGAGTAATCCATGTGTATTTGGAAAGCCACATGGTAAGGCAAGTGAGGCTTAACATTCGTGATGTCACACTTGATAACTTTTGAGACACTAGGTTCTAGAGCTCCTAAAGCATAGAGTAAGGCATTCCTCTATGAAGGACATGTCTGGAGTACCTCCAAAGTCACCATCGCACAAGGGGTTTGACCCAGGTCCTCAAAAATAGAGTATTTATGGGTGGCTCTATCATTTGTATTATGGTTAGAGCACTTGAGTACTCCTTTTGGAATACGAGGTTGTGGCTCTAGTTTCTCAATCTGTAAAGTCATCTCCGGGGGAGGAGGAGGAGACTCTAGAACAAGATTATCTTGTGAAGAGCTATAGTCTCACGATCAAGTGGATACATTAAATTTCGCATCGACCATATTGATACATAAATGGTCGCCATCTTGTGACTTCTAGTTTTGACCTCCACCAACCACAATTTCAGCATTTTAGGAGATCGAGGCTAAGTGTTGATTATGTGGGAATGGATTTTTCAGCACGACGAGTGATTGAGCTAATAACCTCACAACTTCTACAAGTTTTGGGAAAAAATGGGTAAGATGATCATCTGTGCAAATATTATAGGGAAACTTCACCTTACGTCTTTCTTGTTTTCCCTCTCCAACATTATTACCCATCTTCTCATTATTATTATTTTCCTTGGGTTTATTACAATTTTTCCCACCCTTACGTTTATTACATTCTTTCTTCTTATTCCCTCCTATTTTTTGGTTACCATTTGGGTTGGTCAACGATTGCATGAAGCGTACATCCATCGAATGAGTGGGGTTGGAAGACACAGCCGAAGTTGTCCCTCTGGAAGATTGGTTTAAAGACAACTCTTTCAAATTATTCATCACCAAGTCTACAGAATTTACATTGGTGGCACCTACAATGCCATCATCATGAGGTCTGGGATTTTTCCTAGGGTCGTAAGTGAACCATGGTGCATCAGGAAGAAGGTGGTATAACATCCCATACTGAGCATATATCAAGTCTAACTGCTGGGCCCTAAAGATCGCTTCTTCCTCAATGGTAACCCTAGAAGTAGCAACGTCCTTCGATATAGGAACGTGAAAAGACTTAAGAAACCATTCTAAAATAAAGGTTGGGGGTATAGGGGTCTTAATAAACCTCTTTTGTCTATGCCACTCCTGGATATGGTCTGAGATATGAGTGGAGGTATCCTAGTGTAAATTTGACAAAAATTTTAGGCCAACATCATAACGAATGGGAAACTGGAAGTGGTTAAGAAATACCATCACCAATTGAATAAAAGTCCCATATGCCCCTCTAGGTAGCTGATCTAGATGGATATCAGTGGCCACCCACCTTTTCCAACTAGATCAAAATAGTTTTCTGACATTTTTGGCAATTTACTATTTTTAGCAGTTTTTACTTCCAGGGCCATTTTGAGGGCCTAAATGAAGGTTTTTCGGTATTGATCTCCTCAATGATAGCCAAAGGCATGATTGATCCCCCAAAATTAATATCCTCAATAATACCTTTCCAACGGGCTATCACATGCCTAAAACGGAGATCGTATTCAAAAGTTACGACCCCGGGAAGTTGATGTACTAGCTTACCCAAACGGGGCCCACATGACTTTTGGCGTTTCATCTCCTAGGGTTAGGTTTTTGGATGTCTAGGGTTTTTGGAATTATTTATTATTGTAAAAATTCCTTCAGAGCCTCATTGTAATCTTCTTCTTGTGAATGTGCACTGTCGTCACATCTCTTCTTAGAGATAAGCCGCCACCATTCCAGCAAGTTTGTTTCCGCTGCATTTTATAGTTTCAGCTTATTTCGTTATTGAATAGAAAACCAGTTTTACTGTATCTCTGCTATTTTCTGTTAAGCACCTGTTAATAATATGTATTCATTTCATTATTCTCATAAAATCCAGATCAGTGGTATCAGAGCGGTCTGCTCCTTTTCGTCTTAATGCATGTCCCCAACGAGGTCGGAGTACAAAGAGTTGGGTCTCGAGCTTGTTTCTCTTGAGGCCAGAAGCTCTCACATGCCCAAGCGATATCCCATGGTAGGATAAAATAAATATGATGGGATAGGAGATCCTTTCAAACTGTTGATTGAGGAAGCCCTCATGTAATAGAGGAACGAGATGATGGATAGCTTCGCGCAAATCCTTCGACGACTACCAACAGGAAATGCATCTTCTTCGAACGGAGGCGCCACCCCCTTCAAGGTACAAATAAACTTTGATATTTCTATATTTGAAGGTCAGATAGATGCAGATGCTGTAGACAAGTGGTTGAATCTACTAGAAGGGTATTTTTCTGTTCATAAATTTTCAAATAGAGAAATATTACTTTTGCGCTCCTCAAAGATGTTCCCCATGTCAAAGATTGGTGGGAAACTTTCTGTGAGCAAAAGGAAACAGAGGAAACCACATTATTTTTAGTCACGGCCACTTGGGAATCCTTCAGGGATGTTATTAAGGAACAATACTACCCTGTCAGAAGTTATGACGACCTGTATACCAAATGGACCACACTGTGGCAAGAAAGAGACCAGGCAGTGCCAGATTTCACAAATATCTTCCATACCTTGCGCACCAAGTTGGGTATCAAAGATTCAAAGT
This sequence comes from Picea engelmannii, assembly GCA_009831015.1. Lineage (NCBI taxonomy): Eukaryota > Viridiplantae > Streptophyta > Pinopsida > Pinales > Pinaceae > Picea > Picea engelmannii. Next base: position 44,901 of record ML804197.1, on the reverse strand, counting down.
GAAATATGGTGCTCAAGTATCATGGTGCTCTGCATAGATACATCCAGACCGAAATGGAATTTCTAGACATCTCATCCTTGGGTGCGGCCTACCGATATGCCGTCAAAATTGAGCAGAAGCTCAAACAAAAGACGCGACAATTTGGGCTTGGGAACCCCTCACAACAAAATCCAGGAAAGGGCAACCCCAACCCACCGAACAAAGGACAGAGAAAAGATGGACAATATCAAGAAAACCAGTACAAGTTGCAAGCAAATAAGGACACCGGAAAGACAAAGAAAGATATCGGGAAGTGGTGCGACTTCCATAAGAGCCCTTGGCATAAAACTACTGACTGTCACTCAAAGTAGTCGCTGGTGGCCGAAGTAAAAGCCTCTAAATCAGATGCATATTCTGACTCTGAGATAGAAATAGAAAGGGGAATATGGATCATTGATGCGGAACCACTGCTACCATTGCTACCACCAAGATCCAGCCTGGTGAACCAGACGAGCCAGAAGAAGGAGAGCGCCTCTTCCATTCACAGATGTGGGTAAAAGGCATCCTGCTGCACTTCGTCATTGACAGTGGTAGCCAGAAGAACCTCATCTCAGTAGAGGTCATCAAGAGGCTGGCCCTGCCAACAACGTCGCACCCACAACCCTACACCATTGGATGGCTCTTCCAAGGAAGCGATCTCCGCGTCGGCCAATAGCGTCGACTGTCGTATGGCATCAAGCCCTTCAAAGACGAGGTATTGTGTGATGTTTCTCCTCTTGAAGTTTTTGATGTTCTTTTGGGCCAACCCTATTTATGGAAACGTCATGTTGTATATGAGTCTAGGCCTTGTAGTGTTATTATTACTTTGAATAGGAAATCGTACAGGATACCCGAGGCAGTCCCACCTAGTGTTATTTCCTTGATCTCTGCTAAGCAATGCAGGAAGGTCATCTCTCAGACAGAGAAGTTTGTCTTCTTCATGATTCTCTCTCAGAATAAGAGAAATATTGCAGCCACATCCAGGGTCTCTGCGGTCGACCTCTCCACACAGCAGAAGCAAGTAGATAAGGTCGTGGAAGAATACTTGGATATATTCTCCTCACCTATAGGGGTACCTCTACACTACCATGTCAAGCACCCCATCGATCTGACCCCCGACGCACCGCTGCCGAATGGTCCAGTCTATCATCTCTCTTTGTTAGAGAATGAGGATATCAAGAGACAAATCCAAGAACTGCTCCACAAGGGGCACATACGCCCTAGCTCATCACCTTGCGGGAGCCCAATCATGCTAGTACAGAAGAAAGATGGAACCTGGCGACTCTGTATTGATTACCGGGCTCTGAATAAAATCATTGTCAGAAACCAGTACCCAATTCCCCGAATCGATGACCTCCTTGATCAACTCACGGGGTCCAAATACTTCAGTAAGATTGATCTGAAGTCTAGCTACCACCAGGTCCCAATAGAACAGACAGATGTATAGAATACTTCCTTCAAGTCAAAGGAAGGGATTTTTGAATGGTTGGTCATGCCCTTTGGTTTGAAAAATGCTCCAGCCACTTTCATGAGGATGATGGACGATAGCCTGCGACCACTCACCAATAATTTTGTAGTGGTGTATCTGGATGACACTCTAATTTACAGCAAGACTTGGGATGAACACTTGAAACATATTCAATAGGTTCTGCACACCCTACGGCAGCACAAGCTATACGCCAACCTGGAAAAATGCTCCTTCGACATGGACAGGGTCCATTACCTGGGCTACATCATTGATCAGCATGGCATACATGTGGATCCAGCCAAGATCCAAGTCATCCGTGACTGGCCAGCCCCAACAACACTCACTGAGCTTCGGAGCTTCTTGGGACTTGCTAATTTCTACCGCAGGTTCATCTTAGGTTTCTCCCATATTGCATGGGCCCTCAACCAAATAAACAGGGGTGGTGGTAAGGAGAAATTTGTGTGGGGCCAGTCCCAACAACAAGCGTTCGATGATTTGAAGCAGCGCTTTTGCTCAGCCTCAGTAATTTCACTACCAGACCTATAGCATCCCTTTGAGATCGAGACATATGCTTTAGACTATGCTGTGGGCGCAATTCTCACTCAGCACGGCCACCTCGTGGCCTATCATAGTGAGACACTGTCAGATACTGTTCGTAAGTACGCTACTTACAACAAAGAAATGTACTCCATTATGCAAGCATGTCGCCAGTGGAGACATTACATTCTTGGGAAGGAGACAGTCATCCAAACTGATCATAAGCCACTTTAGTTCATGCAGACGCAGGGAAAACTGCAAAATGACCGCCATCAAAAGTGGTCCACATACTTGCAGCAATTCCACCTCAACATCAAGTATAAAATAGGAAGCACCAATCGCGTCACCGATTGCCTCAGTAGACCGCCAGTCACGACACTCACCACAATGCTAGACTCTTGCGACCATGAGACATCTGGATGGCCCCAACTCTATGAGACAAACCTTGACTTCTCCACCACCTACCAAATGTTGGGTGCAAATGCAGTTGTCAAGAATTTCCATATTCAGGATGGGTTGTTGTGTCATCTGGGCCATATCTATGTTCCATCAAGCGAGTGAGTGAAGCTGATCTGGGAAGCCCACTACAGTCGGGTGGCAGGACACTTCAGTATCGAAAAGATAGTGGCGATGCTATAGAAACATTTCTACTGGCCGAAACTTCGACAGGAGGTCGACAAGTATATCAGGTCCTACACTGCCTGCGTGATTGCCAAATCGATCACTAAGAAACAGGGCTTGTACACCCCTCTTCCTACTCCCGACAAGCCATGGGAATCCATATCAATGGACTACATGTTGGTCCTCCCATCCACCAAGCGGGGAAATGACTGTGTTTTTGTGGTTGTTGATCGCTTTTCTAAGATGGTGATTCTTGTTGCCTGCAAGAAGAGCATCACAATAGAGGCCACTGCCAAGCTCTTCTTTGAAAGAGTATGGGTACATTTTGGAATCCCAAAAACCATTGTCTCAGATCAGGATAGTCAATTTCTCATCACATTCTGGTTGATCCTCTGGTCACTACTGGACACCAAGCTCACCAAATCCACGACCTTCCACCCCCAGACAGATGGCCAAACCGAGGTTGTAAATCGAATGATTGTGCATATCCTTCGCATGTATAATTCAAATAACCCTCGCACATGGGATGAGAACCTTCCTTATGTCCAACATAGCTACAACTGAGCCTTTCATAGCTCAACCAGCCACATCCCCTTTCAAGTGGGGTTGGGATTCCAACCATTGGGTCCCATAGATGTTGCGCTTCCCCTTGTAGTCACCTCGACTGGCTCATCTCCTGCTCCAACTGAAGCTGACAAAGCCACCCAGTTCATTGAGTAGATCTAGCAAATCTGCCAATAGGTTTAGGATATCCTACAAAAGTCCAATGAAAAGTACAAACAATGCCATGATCAACATCGGGTGTCGCATAAGTTTCAGGTGGGCGACAAAGTTTGGTTGCAGTTGAAGAAAGAACGCCTTACAGGACCCCATCGGAAGATTCACCCCCTCTATTATGGACTGTACACTATCACCAAGTCCATGGGGGATAATTCTTTTGAGCTCAACATTCCTCCTTTCCTTGGCATGCACCCAGTGTTCAATGTGGATCTCCTTTGCCCTTATTTCCCACCATTATTGGACACCTCAGAAGTAGCATTACAACTAACACCAATAGAGCTCAAACCCGAATGCATACAATAGGCATCCAATGATTAGATTGTGGACAGATAGATCAAGGGCACTTGACAACAAAGGATCCATCTTTATCGATTCGTCAAAGCAGGGCAGCTCCTACACCAAGGCAAGTGGCTCACCCGGGGCCAAATTCAGCAGAAATTTCCTCATCTAATGGGGGACCTCAACGCAATGGATACCATTGCTTCCTAAGAAGGGAGGATTGATCCAGATGGATATCGGTGGCCACCCACCTTTTCCAGCTGGCTCAAAACAGTTTTCTGACATTTTTGGCAATTTACTATTTTTAGCAGTTTTTACTTCCGGGGCCATTTTGAGGGCCTAAATGAAGGTTTTTCGGTATTGATATCCTCAATTATAGCCAAAGGCATGATTGATACCCCAAAATGAATCTCCTCAATTATACGTTTCCAACGGGCTATCACACACCTAAAACAGAGATCGTATGCAAAAGTTACGACCCCGGGAAGTTGATGTACTAGCTTAGCCAAACGGGGCCCACATGACTTTTGGCGTTTCATCTCCTAGGGTTAGGTTTTTGGATGTCTAGGGTTTTGGGAATTCTTGATTATTGTAAAAAGGCCTTTAAATCCTCGTTGTAATATTCTTCTTGCGAATGCGTGCTGTCGTCACATCTCTTCTCAGAGATAAGCCGCCACCATTCCAGCAAGCTTGTTTCCGCTGCAATTTACAGTTTCAGCTTATTTCGTTATTGAATAGAAAACCAGTTTTACTGTATCTATGTTATTTTGTGTTAAGAACCTATTAATAATCTGTATTCATTTCATTCTTCTCATAAAATCTGGATCAGTAGCTCACTGTACCATTTCATAGTAACTATGATAAGGGTGCGTTGAAATAATCTCAAATGAATAGAATCGTCATTAAGGGAATTTGATGAGCACCAAAGGTGAAAGGTAGTGACGAGATCACCATGATCCTCTCTATTCATACCTTCTAACTTTGGGATGTCCAAAGGAAGTTTGGTGGGGACGGGGGGCCATGTATGATCATGATTCACAGGGTCATTCATTAACTTAGACAAATCTGACAGATTAAGCGTGGCCAAAAAAGGGAGGCGAGGTTGCGACATCTAGCCCCAACCTCCTGGGAAAGATTGTTCTTGTGGATTTGGATGCCATACAGGGTTCTGGTAAACACCATGGCCCTATCCTACATTATGAGGCCCTCCTCTAGGTTGATTCATATAAGTTTGGTTGGGAATCATTCCAACAGGAATGTTCTATTAAGGGTTATAGAAATTTCCCCCAACTGGATTGGATCCAGGTTGGGGGTTGCCCAAAGTGTGAAAATAACCTCCTCCAGATGGAATCCAGAGGATAGAGGTGGATTTGTCATTCCAAAAGTATTGTTTGGAATCTGCATCGAGGAGGTAGGGTTGTAGGATGAAACTTGAGTCGAAGCTTGTCTGCCAAGTTTGTTTTTTCACCCAGAAGTAGGAGGATTGGACCCAGGGTGAAAAGTAGGAATACCTCCCATATTAGGAGTCATTTGGGGGATTTGAGATCCACCAAATGAAAAAGGATTTTAGGGAGGTGTACTTCCCCCAATCCCAATGCTAGCATTAGGGCCAACAACTTGGATGGAGTTCGAAAACTGTGAAGTGAATTTAGGCATTCCATAAGAAAATGGACTAGAAGCCATAGGGATGGATTGAACATTGTAGCCCGGTGAGTTTCCAAGAGACCCAAAGGGGTTTGAGTTGGTAGCTTGAACATTAACTATAGGCTGGGCCATAGTAATTATAGGTACCTCTAGTACTACGACAATAGAGGTTGTAGGAGTAGAAGGGGTGCCATTAAGTATAGTGGGTATGGGAGTCAAAGGACTCCCAAAATTATGAAGACCAGGTTCATTACTCATCCTTGTAAAATCACAAGTCTGAACGGTGGACATGTGTGTACTACATATAATAACTCTATGCCTTTTAGAAGGCAATGACATGAAATCTGGTGGTAACTGTAACAAGCGACGGGTTCGTCGGGGAGGTTGGTCCAACTCCACGATGACTTAAGAAACTAAAGATAAAAAATATATCCTAAGGCCAACTTGTAAGAAAAGAGCACACCAAAAGTCAAATGACCAATATTCATTTAAACAAGGTAAAGTGGTTGAGTGGCCTCCCTCCCTAAAGAAGGCATGTCTTGCCCAAGAGGGGCCTGAGACTCCCTTCTAAAGATTAGAGGTAACAAAATCAATTACAAGGGCCCTCGTGGGATTAATAACCATTCGTTCAGATCCCCACTGAGAGGTAATCCTCCATAACGGTTGTGTGTTGTCTGACCCTTATCTGATCTAGGGTACCTATAGAATGACCCCTACAAGTAACTTATGAGACACCTAAGTCAAGAAACTAATAAAACACTGTATAATCGATGCACAGGTGAGCAGTCATAAGTCAGGTCCCCTATATGGGCAGGGTAGAAAAGCCTGAAACCTTGAAAGCACCACCTCTCACGGAGGTAAATGCACTAAAAGGATCCCCAGATATGAATAGATCCCCAAAAATATCTCTGATTCTAGGAAGGTATTGAGGGGATATCCCTTCAACCAACTTTGCACGACCTTGTGATTAATTCTGGTGTGAGCAGAGCCTCTCGATCTTAACAATTATACAATGGATTTATCCACTCCTTGTGTTAGCACTAGAAGTCACCTCCAGATTGCATCAGAGGTAAGCCATGTACCCATCATTTTGTATGTCACAATGAATCAATTGAAGGGGGGTCTAATCGACGCAAACTCAGGATTATATCACTTTAACTCAGAAATCCGGACCAGGAAATGAACGAGCAAGTGATGTATTCCTTTAACTTCAGTCAGTAAGTTGTATTAAAGGGTGAGTAGGGGGGAGAACTAGTGAGAAAATGTAGAGGTCTACTATGGACATCGGGTCTTCCAATAGTCTAAGGAGTAAAAGCTTCAAATACAGGATCTTCTTGAACCCAAAACTTCAGGAGACCGAAAAAGTCATAACAATATTGCAATCAAACATACCTTACTGTATAATCACAACAAATCGAATGGATCACCCATGCCCGAGTCTTCAATATCTGAAGAAAAAGAGATGATAAGAAAGATAAATTCCATTAAACAAGAAGTCTCAAATGGACACACATAACTAGAGAACCATAGGCTTCATTAAAACTTTACAATACAGGAGCTTGGCTCAACCATCCCCCCTAACAAAATATCAAAACTGAGTATTTATACTTAGGACAACCTTCCACCACCAAGAGTGTGACATGGATACTACATTCAAAGCTTTCTGTATGCACATTTTTCTTTCAATCTGCACTTGCACTCTTCTTTCAGATGCGATCTCAGATCAGTATGGGCTTTGTAGGAGAATTCATTGACAAGGGAAATTTCGGCTGACAGTCTTCCTACACGACCACCCTTCCATGATTTTCATTTATGGGGTGAGATGATGTTTCAACAACCTCCCTGATTTCCATTAACTACTTTCATCGGGATCAGGGTGAGCCCTGCCACCCATGAATGTTCCAGGTGGTTCCCACGACTCCTTCCAATTGATCTTAGCATATTGAAACCAAACAGATCTTCTGTTGAGACCAAGATGGGAGCTTCCAAATTTTTCACGGCTCCATTCTCTTTTTGCATGCTACCACGGGTTGTGACCTCGTGCTTATCCATACAAAATCTAAGGATTTCTCATTTCAATAGTTTTCACTCCCTTTGATTTCAAATATTTCGATGCTCGATCTCGTGAAACGACCTGTCTAGATAGACGGTTGGAATTATTTTGGATTTGATGGCCACGATCATTTCCTTAGACAATATCAGTTTCCCATTGCTCAATAGGTGCTTTCCCTTTATTTATGGCCATGCTTCCATATGCCCACGGCTGTGATTGTGGGCCTAATTCTTAGGTGTGTCATGATTTCATGTTTCGTGAACTCACATTGCGCTTCATGCTCAAATATCTGAGTCATGAAATCACGATCTATTGGATCAGGCACCATGCATCCCCTTTGATCGGATGACCCAGATGGATATCAATATTTCGTTACCTTGGGCCATCGACATTTTGGGACTTGGGATATCGGGACCTCTCACTTGAGCTTTCCCAAAATGACTTTCTCTGCGACTCAGCTCTAGTACCACACGTCCTGCTAGATCAGACGACTCCTGCTAATTTCAGGTTTCGGGGATTCAGATCTTTGACAATCAACTTCAACAACTTTCTTAATTCACAATTCCTACACTTATAACTTGTCATTGATCTCTGAAATTTGAAATGAAACTTCCTCCCCCAAACTGAACTTGCTCGCTCGCTTGATTCAGATCCATATCATACCACTTTAAGTGATGCACTTGTGATTATGGCTACGACCTTTGTACATGAATACTTAGGTGACTGGCTGAGGGCTCAATAAAACAAGAGGATCAGTGACAGAGGTAAAGAGAGAGAAGTGGTCGACCTTAGAGAAAACAAAAAGGCTTAGGGCCAACACCTCTCAGACAGGCAAAAAGGATGAAAACTCTAAGCCGAAAGGAAAATACCCAATGATTGGGTCTGTAAAAAGAGGAGAGATGGGAAAAATTATAGACTTAACCAAAAACCCCAAATTCACAATACTCTGACAAGTTTATGTGATAACATTTGGCTCCACAAGGGATGGAATGATCCCTGCGAGCTGCCAAGAATAAGCAGTTCCAGTGCCTTAGATTTCAGCTATGGAGTCTCCTATTTAAAACAAAATAAACATAAAAATAGGAACTTTATTTACAATGGTGGGATGTCGAATGTGGATTTAAACAAAAAAATAAATTAGAAAGTGCACATTAACAGGGCCACCAAAAACTTCATCACCTTCCAAATTCTGCAACCTGTAAGTATTATTTGAAAGTGTCTAAGAAATTTTGAAGGGTCCAATCCAAAGGGATTCAAATTTACCATGCTTTCCCTTGTCTGGTCTGAGGGCATCCCATTTGAGTACTAGATCCCCTAACTGGAAATAATCCTTACTGTTTTTCCTATCAAAGGCCTGCTTGATTTTCTGCTGACATCCATGCACTCTATCCATCACCTACTCTCTATTCTGTTGGACTTCTACCAGCTGATGAATTCTTTTGATCATATCGTCAGGTTCTCCATGGCAGTCTTGGAAGAATTTCGCAACGTGAAGGGAAAGCTGAGAAGGAAAAACTGCTTCAGTCTCATATACAAATTGGAAAGGAGAGATGCCCAGTGACCTCTTTGTTGTCATTCTATCAGCCCATAGAGAAAATTTGATCTTTGAATCCCATGCTTTCTTGTTGTCTTCTAATATTCTTTTGACGATATTTATCAGGATTTTGTTAGAGGACTATGCTAATCCATTTCCTTGGGGGTAGTAGGGAGTTGAGTGAATTAATGAAATTCCATACTTCTTACAAAACTTGATCAGTGGTTCATCTTTGAAGGATGCAACATTATCAATGATGATTATGTTCGGACATCCAAACCTTATTATAATATCCTCTAGAAAACCAATGATCACCCTATGAGAATCACTCCTTATGGGAATAGCCTTTATGCACTTGGTAAAATAATTTGTGGTAGTCAGGATCCATCTATGTTGACTTCTTGATGTAGGATGAATTTCCCCAATGAAGTCTAAGCCCCATTGTTGGAAGGGCCCTGGAGCAACCACAAACTTCAATAGCCGAGACTTGAGTTGTTTCTTACCCGAGAATTTCTGACATTTGATGCAAGCTCTGAATTTTGCACAGACATCGGTGAACAGAGTAGGCCATAAATACCCAGCCCTGAGAATTTTATAGGCTGTGCTTCTCCAAAAGTGATGTCCCCCACACAGGTTGTCATGAAAATCAAACATAATTTTGTGGGCCTCTTGTGGGTCTAAACATCTCAGAAGAACTCATAAAGGGTCTTTCCAATACAAAACATGGTCAATAAGGCATTACCTGATTTCATTGAGCTTTAAATACCTTGCCTTGCTCTTCCCCATTCCATATAGAGGCCTTAACTCTTGCAAAAAAAATATATTGTCTTTGTACCAGGTACATTCTTCCAATGGAGGGTCGTTCTGAGAGTTTTTATCAAGCACTTTATCCTAGTTATTTTCTACACAAGTGTTGATGAAGTTAACCTCCAAATATTTACAATTATATTCAGCCAACAACTTGTCTAAACCTTGGCCTTTAACTAGTTTGGTGGGTTTTATTTCCAGTTCAAATTCAAGGATTTTGGAAATCCACTTGCTCCTTCTCCCATATATGTCAGGCTGAATGAGAATATCCTTCACAGAAGCTGAAGGAACGTATGCAATGATTTTTGAATGCAGAACATAGAATCTAAAAGATTTGAGAGATTTCACCAAGGCATAGGCATGTTTATCCATGATGTCATATTTGACTTCTACGTCTCTTAGTGCTCTGATGAAAAAAGAAATAGGTTGCTCCAACCCTACATCATTCTTTTGTAGTAAAACAATTGCCACTATATCAAATGAAGTAAAGGAAAAAATCAGAAAATCCTTGGAATAATCAGGACTGACTAGCACAGGTGCTTCAGTTAGTTCCTTTTTTATTTGGTTGAAGGATTCTCTAGATTCGACAGTTCATTTTACTTCGTTCCCCTTCCTAAGCATGGATGTGATATGCTTCACTAATTCTACAAAATTTGAAACAAACCTTCTCAGAAAATTGATTTTTCTCGAGAAGGACTGAACTTCTTTCTTGGATTTGGGAAGTGATAAGTCTTGAGTAGCTTCTACCCTACTTGAATCGATCTTGACCCCCTTAGATGATACAATGTGTCCCAACAATTTTCCTTCCTGCATGGAAAATAAAGACTTATTGGGATTTAGGTAGAGACCAAACCTTATGCATCTCGAGAAGACCTTTCTCAGATGTCGACCATGTTCTTTATCAGATTTGGAGAAGTCTTCTTTTCATCCAGATAGATGACCACAAATTTGTCTCTTTATCCAATGAAGGTGATGTCCATGGCTCGTTGGAAGGTTTCTCCTGCATTCATCAATCCAAAGGGAATTTTGGCATACATGAATGTGCCCCAAGGAGTGGGGAAGGTTGTCATTTCTCTGTCTTCAGGCAGGACAGAGATCTGATTGTATCCAGAAAATCCATCAATCATGGAGATCCTGGATGCGTCTATCACCCTCTGAAACAAGTGTTCCATCTTTAGCAAAGGGTAATTGTCCTTCTTAGAGATTTTGTTCATATTCCTGAAATCGACACTGAGTATGATTTCTCTTCTCTTTTACCTTACTGGAACCAAGTTGGCCACCCATTTAGAGTATCTCAAAGGGACAATGATTTGGGCATCCAACAACTTCTTTACCTCCCTTTCCATAATAGCTAGCAACATAGGATTTATTTGTCTTAATTTCTGCCTAAATGGTTTGGCCTCCTCTTTAAATGGGATCTTATGCTCAATGATGGTTGTGTTGTATGTCTTAAGGTCTTCATAGGTCTAGGAAAACACATCAGAAAATTCTTTTAATATCTCAGTATACTCGTCTCTCTGTTGCCTTGACAGACTACTTGACAACTTGACAAACTTTGGATCCTCCTCTATACCAATATTTCATTCAACTACATCAACATCATTAGTTGGGCCTTTAAACTTTACTGCCACATCATTCCCATCGAACAATATTTCTAAAGGAACTAGTCCTTTGGGAATGTGGTTACTAGGCAGCTGAACAATATGGTGGTTAGAAATTTTATTTATAAATACATCAGTGTGAGGGTCACCTTCAGAATCAAGATCATGTTCAATGTGTAATGCAGAGAACTCATCAACCGACTCAAGAAAGTTTCTGATCTCAAGATTGTCCTCGAACACCTTTCAATACTTGATATTGTCAGGTACAAGGGGCCTATATCTTACCTCGACATCATACCTGAGTTTAGGTGATATAGGGACTCTAAAATTGCTTGCTGATATAGCCAAAGAGTCAGCCATGACATTCTCTTCTCTTGGAATAAATGAAATGTTGAAAGCCGAGAAAAAACTGTCAACCAGATCCCACACTTCATTTCTATATGATCTTAGTCGAGGGTGTTTGGCCTGATATATATTTCTGATCTGCTGGACAATCAAATTAGCATCCCCAAACACTAATATCTCTTTAATTCCCATGTCTTTTGTAGCCCTCAAACCCAAGAGAAGAGCTTCATATTCTTCCACATTATTGGTAGTTTCAAATTCTAACTTGAATGACAGAGATACAATTTCTTGAACGGTTGAAACAAGGAGCACTCCAGCTCTAACACCTTCTCTAGAAGAGGCTCTGTTGAAGAAAATTTTCCACACAGAGCTAATTGGAGGAGAATATTCACAGAGGGTAAGGGATCGATTTCTGATTTCAAGAGGGGCTTCAAGAGCATCAGTGAGCTATAATAAGTTGGGTCCCAAATCAACATCAAGGGAAAAAATAGGATGATTAGTGGGGTCTTATTCATCACTAATGATATAGTCCAACTGATCTTCTCTATACAATATTCTATGTTCCACCCCAAATATAGGAATGGTAGCATATGTGAGGTCCTTTGCAATGTTCCTCCAAGCCTTTTTATCCAATATCTTGACAAAATCATGCCAAAATTGGAAGGAACATCAGCTACCATGGTATCCATGACCACACTTTTCATGGGAAACTGGAACAAGGTCACAACCATATCTTTGATGACCCCAAGACATTGCACTTTCCTAGAATCAAAGGAATACAAATCATGGTATGCCTTTGTGATTTATAGTCCTAGTTCTTCCATGACAGTTGTTGGAGCCGCCTTTGTTTTTTAGCCTTTTAAAATTTTATATCTTAATGCTTGAAATCGAAAGTTGGTTTTGGTATTTTCCTTTATTTTCCCCAAAATCTCAGAAGTCTCATCACACGAGCAGTGACGGTTATCATACTCTTAAGGCATGATTTTTTTTTTTTAATCATTTAAACGAGTCTCTCCTTTTTTTTTTTTTACCTCGGGACGTCGCATGTCGGAAGTTATAGATCCCATAGTTTACAAGTCCCGAGGGGAGAAATGGATAAATAGTTTTAAAAAGTTTACCCAGATCAGTACCGAGAGTAAATATACTCTAAACCACAGTTAAGCATCATCAAGATTTCGTGTCTCGGCGTTTTCTAGCTCCAAAAGTCTTACCGTCATAACCTCGATAGCTGAAACCATGAGATTCTTGTTTTAGTAACCTAGGTTAATGTTAAAGGTAAAAATCTTAACCGCAGTTAAGCTCTGTCAAGAATTCGCAACTCGACATGTTTTCCCTCAAAAGCTATACCTTCGAAGCCCCGAGTCGTGAAGTCGCGATATAAATAAAAACGTAATTAATTAAACACTTAATCCGGTTTTATCTTCCATTTTGATTAGATCATATCATCGCAATCTTGCGATTTCGCAACTTAGCATATGAGACTCCCGGAAGCTATACCTTCGAAGCCTCGAGTCGCGAAGTCACGATATAAATAAAAACGTAATTAATTAAACACTTAATCCTGGTTACGTTTTTTATTAACCAAAGCTAATTATTGCAATCTCGGGTTTTAAAGGTTTAAAGGGTTAAAGTGAAAACTCTCGATGAGGTGAATGCTGAAAGATTAATTAACATTTAAAAAGGATTGATTAATTAATCTAATCCATCATTTCTAGTGTGTTAATATGAAAATTAATATGCACAATCTATGAGGCAATTTTAAACTTTCCTTGCGCCAACTTGCATTACGAACTGTCAAAATCTATGACATTAATTGGAAATGAGGTGAATCGGCAAGTAAGGATTTGGTTTTTATTGCTAAATTTATATTTAAGAATGATTTGACCATTCTGTTCCTAAGGATGACCTAGTTTTAAATGGTCGAAGGCATGGATCTTTTATTTGTTGTCACAAATTTCATTTCTATTCTACGCAGAGTAAACCTTTCTTGAGTGAACTAATTTTTGTATGTATACATATTTTTATCGTAGGAGAGCTAAAGTAGAATCCCCCGCCATGGCCCCGTGAAAAGCATCTAAAGCCATTGTTGAGGTTTCAGGACAAGGTTCAGACAACGTTTCTGATACTTCACCTCGAAGTGTCGATTCGGTCAGGACTTGGTCATATATTTCTGAAGTTCTATAGTCCGAATTGGTAGATGGTTAAGATGATTCCAATGACAATGAAAAAGACGACCTGATCACCAAATATAAGATCGTCATCCAGGCTCAAATGCATAAAGTAGCGGCTAGAACACGCCTGCTCCCTTACTATGATATGGTCCAGTGGGCATTAGACCATGTAGATATACCAACAAGAACCATCATCAACGAGCAGAAAGTCACTATTGGGACTTTCAGACCCAAACAATTGCAGATTATGTACAAGTTGCCTACTGTGTCAGACTTAGTATACAATGTCGAATTCTTGGAAAATTTTAAACAGAAGGAATGTGTGCAATATGACAAGAGTATGTCCAGTTTAATCAAAGATTGGGTTTCACACCCTTTGAATTTCAGGGCAGACAGTAATGGTATATATTCAATATCTTCTCTGGAACCACAGTTTACATATGTAGCTATAATGACCTGCAGATTATATGGGAGAGAGGACACCACACATTTTTTCCTTCAGTGGGTACCTCTAATTCATTTAGTTGTCGAAGGTTGTTCCTTCGAATGGGATAAACTACTATCTGATAGTTTGACCAGTCGAGTTACAGAGTATCGAGCACAGAAGGAGAGCGAGAAGATCGCTTCATTCTTTATGTCCATGTATATCATGGACGCCATGTGTTTTTTGATGCCTTTTCCCTTAATGAGTTGGAGCTGGACTCCATTGTAGGCTGAGCCCATCCACGTCTACCATTCAAAGCTATGGGAAAACAAAGATTTAGATTTTTTGTATGAAATCTTTAACTGGGTAATGGTACCGCTACACATCACTATCTTCGGCCACCCGCCACCCAGGATCTCAAATAGTATCGCGGTAAATCTGAGAAGTATAGCCGATTGGTACGTGGAAGAAGAATTTTCATATCTCAGGGTTTTCAGTGCTTCTGTTCCTCCGCATGCCTTACCATTATTCATACCCGATAGGCTGGCTTGTCATGAGATTTCCAGGAAAACCGTAATCGATGGCGTAAGAAAGGAACTTAAGGGATATTCTAAGAAGGTATGGCCACCTTTTCCTATTCATTTAAATTCCTATTCTTTTTTAGATTTCAGGCATGCTAAAGCTGAGGCAACAGCCTTGGAAGACCTGAAATTGGTTCATGTCGAATTCAAGAAGCACTATCCACATAGGGTCGTAAGTAACCACTTAGCCAATTGTGGGCTTAAAAGGTTTGAGCACGAAAATTCACCCTCGGATGACATTTTACAAGGCACGGGATCTTATGACAAGGTTTTGACTTGGATACAAGCCATGACACCTGAAGAGAGGGCCGATGTTTTAAAATTCCAAGAACATCGACGAAGTTGTCTTCCCCTAGTATTGTGGGGTGAGAATCCAATAACAACAGAGGTGCAGCAAAAAGAAGCCGAAGGATCCAAATATTAAGCACCTAGACAAGAAGAACACCAGGACAGGGAAGAGCAAACTGGGAGCTCGAAACCAGAAATGAAAACTCCCGATCCACCAAAAAACCCAACTCCAGTTGCCACTCCAGGTCAATCAGCTAAGAAAATCAGAGATCACATCACCTCTATTTCTCCCTTACAGTCAAATAAAGGGAACATAGATGCAGGATGGATTTTCAATGAAGAATTGAGACCTATAAGGATGGAAGAGCTCCCTCCAAATGAGTTCTTTTTTGATAAAAAGAGAGAAGTTGTGGTAAAAAGAGAATTCTATCAAGAAGCAGGATCAATGGCCAAAACATTTAAGGTGTTGACCGACGAGAAAGATATGAAGAAAGAAGAATTCGTGACAGAAATAGCCAGGACATTAGGGGTGTTTGCTACGGCAAACCAATTTTCAGTCGGGGTTTTGAAAAATCAGCTGAAGCGAAAAAATCGTCTCATCAAAACCTTAGAAGCTAAACTAGCCACAACAGAGGAACCTGTCAAGGACTAGGCGAACACAGGAATAGAACAAGAAAGAATGGTTGACAAAAAGGAAATCGAGTTGCTCAAAGTTAATCTCGAACAAGAAGAGCTAGTAGCTCAGACCAGTCAAATACAGGTAGGCCAACAAAGAGACTTGATAGGGAAACTACAAGTTAGATTAGAGTTCGTCGAAAGCCAAGTTATAAATATCGGGATATTCCAGTCCCAGGCTGTGGAGATTCGGAGCAGAGCTTCTGTAGCTCAGCTAAGTTTACTTGCCAAGGTAGAGACGATTCGAGACAACTGCCTACTTATTGATCAAGTATTGGAAAAATTATCTGTCAAAGAGAGAGAGAAGTTGGAGCAGCTTAGGTCACATTTCAAGAGGCTGTAATAGCTACAACAAACAGGGAATCGGCAAATAGTTCTGAGTTTTCCATTTCATAATAGACCTGAGGTAATATTTTGTTGAAAGAATGGGAGCGCAGCATATCAGAAGGAAAATTGCAAGACAAGAAGGTAAGGAAATCCTGTGAAGAGGTTTTCAGTTCTATAGATGGAAATCTGTTAGGCACTGATAGCGAGAGAAATGTTGAGACACTGAGCCAAATGAATATGGAGAAACTCTCGCTTCATATAAATGAGAAAGAAGAAAGATATTCAGTCGAAGTCTCACAAGTAACTCAGGAAGAAATAGTTCAAATAGATAAATGGATTATTAAACCAAGTGTGCGATTGTGCACTATCGACACCCTAGACCGACAGATGGAAGAAAGGTTACCACAATTAGTCAGAGATTGTTATATTTTTGAGGCCAATTGTCAAGCAGAACCTTCTAGGTTGATATCTCGGTTGGTGGAAAAATGTGTCACTTGTACCGAGCATGCAAAGGGGCAGGCTTCTAGTACCAAATAAAGACAGAGATAAAGAAATGAAATGATTGATCTCCTTCTTGTTGTAACTGAAAATCCTGGAACGATTGAGATTCCATCATATGTAAATTTGTATAAATATACAATAGAAGGAAGGAAAAAAGGCTGGACCTTTTTGGGTCGATTGTAATAGAGATTTTCTCCCTCGAGAGTTAATACAAAGAAAATCCGAAGATTCTCGATTCTGTCATAACTGTGTTATGAGTTTGTTTCCTTGTATTTCATATTTCATTTCATTTCATATATATATCTAATGAATTCTTCGCTATAACTTAGTACAACCTCTACTATAGTGAATAAATTTTAGTTTTCTATATTGTTTACCATTTTTCCTCTATACTGGCTATCAACAGGTATAAGACTAGTGAACACTTTAGATTTCTATATATATTTTATGCTTCATCGGGTTATTTCTTTATCTTGTTCTTCCTCTGTTTATAAGTGAGATTCTCCCTTGATAGGATCCTTACATGATAGACAGCTTAATGTTTTTCTTACACCTCATACACATTTATTAAAATATAACTTAGTTACAGGAAAGGGCCTTTGGTTTGCACCCTATTTTCACTACTGGAGCTATAAAATCTCCTTTATACGACCAAAATCGAGACAACATCTAAAAAGTATTGAGATTTTCTTATCTTTCTGTTCCCCTATGACTGTCCCTGTGACAAGACAGCCTAATATTCAACCCAGACTATCAAATCAAACACATATTGCCTTGAATCGTTTTGATACTATTATTAAAACAACCACTACCCGGTTAGAACTTGAACATTCATGGGCAGCGATTGAAAGGGACATAAATATCTAGGAACAGTTGGAAGCTAGACAATAACCTAGAAATCAACCCTAGCTTCCCTTGCCGAAGGTTGACATTTCTTCCTTCTCTATCTCTTACTCACTTTCGGATGCCTAGACACTGTACTTCTAAGCCTTAAGTATAGACTCTGGAACAACAACAGTTTTGGGCATGAGATTATGAGAGGCCCCTGAATCCATAAAATAGTTATGCAGTACCTTATCATGCATGTTAAGTGATATTTATAAGGGAGGGGATTAATAATCTCTATCTTATACCATAGGACCTAAGATGACTGTTGGCTTTTCATCTTGGATATTTATTGAGTCTGTGGGATGGCAAGATGGCTCAGACTGCAATAACTTAGAGAGTGATCTTTTGAAATCTTTATTCTTGAATAGATTTGAAAGGGGCACAGGGATCCTAATTTTTTGAATTTCATGCTTGAATATAAAGGAGAAAGGGGGCTTCATAATTTCTCTCAGTTATGGGACAAAACTTTTGGCTACTGGTGAGGGATTCTGGGATTTTTTTTTCTAGCTACTGCTTGCTACATCTTCGGTAGGATTTTCTACTCTAGTAGGTTGTTCAGGAACATCAGGATTTCCTCCTTTCTTTTTGGACCCGAGGTTGTATCTATTTGGGTTGTCGTTGGCCTTACCCCCCTTACTCATCTCGTTCAATTAGTTTTCCATGAGAGACTCTTTGTATGATGATTGATTTAAGTGAGGAGAAGGAGATGCGTCTTCAAGACAATGATATTATGGGCCAAGGTCTTGTTCCTCTCCATCACCATCTACAACAAGTTTGTTTTGAAGAGGGGTCTGAATTTTCTGATCATGCCTATCTTTGTTCCAAGTTTCTCTTTGCATAATCTTAGGAGCATTGTTATTCGTCCTCCCGAAGTTGCCTCTGTTATCAACATTTTGAGGATTTTTGTATG
The DNA here is from genome assembly GCA_009831015.1 of Picea engelmannii. Taxonomy (NCBI): domain Eukaryota; kingdom Viridiplantae; phylum Streptophyta; class Pinopsida; order Pinales; family Pinaceae; genus Picea; species Picea engelmannii. The sequence continues at coordinate 26,449 of ML804197.1, read as the reverse complement.
TTTGCTTCCCTTCTAATTCCAACCTTTCCATTCTGGTTGAAAATGATTTTAGTAACTTGGTTACTTCATCCATTTGAGGGGGTGAGGCAAAGGAACTAGAGGTAGAGTATTCAACTCTTCCCCTTCCTTTGTCTCTTTCAACCTTATTTCTGAGTCGGTCAACTATGAATATGTTAGAATCTACTTCCAGGGTTGCATCTTGCATATGATCCAAGGAGGTAGTTATTCTCTCTCTTAACAGGAGGTAGAAGTCAGGGTCAAAATCACTAGCATAGGTAATTTTGGCACAGGATTCTATAGGCTTTATATCAACAAGGATATTATTGTACATTTTGTTGAATCTTTTGGAGAAGTCAGAGATAGACTCTCCCTCTTTTCTCTTTAGGGACCCAAAATCTATGGTATAGTACATGAAGTCCTTTTTATCCCCCCATTGTCTCAAGAAAACATCATCCAAATCCTAAATCCCAACAATGGATCCAGGAGAGAGGGCCCTGAACCACTTTCTGGCTGCACCATCAAGACTGTGGACAAAAATTCTCAACCATACATCTTCGTCTACTATGACATAGTTATCAACATAACTATAGAAAGATGCAAGGTGCTCTTCCGCGGTAATATATCCATCCCCCGTAAACTTAGGCAACTTTTTAAGGTATCCATTGGCTAGGAGGGCATTAAGAGGCTGAGGCAAAATGAGAGGGGCATATCTAGCAACTACTATAGTGTCCATTCTATTCCTGGGAGGATTAACTCCTGCCATAGGGATGATAGGTGGAGGAGAAATATGGGGGGAAGGGGTTCGAATAGGGGATACTAGAATTGAGCTTCTGGGATGAAAGGAAAACAATAGAGGATTTGGAGAAAATGCTACAGGGATAGAGGGGATAGAGGTTTCCCTTCCTTCAAAATTAGTAACTCTAATAGGAGGATGATTAATAAAATATGGAGTGGGAAAATCGTCTGAGGTCTGGGGTCGATACCAAGGTACAATATCAGAGGAAATAAGACTGACAAATATTTCTCCTTCCAATCCAAAACAGGGAGGAGAAAAATCAACAGGAACAATCCAAAACTTTAAACTTCGGGAAACTCTAATAGACAGTATAATAGGAAAACGAGAAGCAGATATTGGAGTTTCTATAAGAGGATAATGAAAATCATCAGAAATACTTGGTTCAAAGGTAGAACTACTTTCTCGAAGGGCCCTTCCCTTTCTGATAATTTTCTCTGGGTTAGCTTCAGATGTTGCTAGAGGCAACTGTGGAGTAGACCTCATGTGTTTGCCTCTAGAAGCCACATCTAAAACAATGGATTCGCCAATGGATTCACATCAATGGATTCTCTAGGTGCACAATTGCAATCTTTATGTACTAAGTTCTTATGCACCTTCAAAACTAGTAAGCTTTGTCATTCAATCCCAGGAAAAATATTCAATCCATCCCCGACAGTGGTGCCAGAAATGTTAGCACTAGAAGTCACCTCTGGATTGCATCGAAGGTAAGCCCAATACCCATCGATTTGTATGTCACAATGAATAAATTTAACGGGCGTGTAATGGACGCAGACTAAGGATTATATTTCTTTAACTCAAAATTTTGGACTACGAAATGCACGAGCAAGTGAGGTCTTGTTTTAACTTCAGTTAGTAAGTTGTATTAAAGGTTGAGTAGGGGGAAGAAATGGTGAGAAAATGTACAGGTCTACTATGTAAATCATGCCTTCCAGCAGCCTAAGCAGGAAAATCTTCAAATACAAGATCTTCTTGAACCCAAAACTTTAGGATACTGAAAATGTCATAGAAATATTGCAATCAAACACACCTTACAATACAATCACAACAACTCGACTGGATCACCCATGCCTGAGTCTTCAATATCCGAAGAAAAAGAGATGATAAGAAAGTTGACTTACATTAAACAATAAGTCTCAAATGGACACACATAACCAGAGAACCAAAGGCTTCATTAAAACTTTACAATACAGGAGCTTGGTTCAACCATCCCCCCTAAAAAAATATCAAAATTGAGTATTTATACTTAGGAAAACATGCCACCACCAGTAGTGTGACATGGCTTCTACATTCAAAGATTTGCGTATGCACATTTTTCTGTCAGTCTGCACTTGCACTCTTCTGTCAGACGCTATCTCATATCAGTATGGTCTTTGCATGAGAATTCGTTGACAATGGAACTTTCGGCTAACAGTCTAACTACATGGAAACCCTTCCATGCTTTCCATTTATGGGATGAGATGAGGTTTCAACAACCTCCCCCATTTCCTTTAACTACTTTCATCGGGATCAGGGTGAGGCCTGACACCCATGAATGTTCCAAGCGGTGCCCATGACTCCTTCTAATTGACCTCGGCATCTTGAAACCACACAGAGTTGCAGCTAAGAGCAATATGTGCGCTTAGATATTTTGTGCAACTCCATTCTCTTGCCCCACGTGACTGTAGGCCATGACCTCATGCTTATCCATACGAAATCTCAGGATTTCTCATTTTGGGAGTTTTCACTCCATTTGATTTCAAATATTCTGATGCTCAATCTCGCGAAACGACCCATCTAGATCGACGGTTGGACTTATTTTGGATTTGATGGCCACAATCATTTACTTAGACAATCTCAGTTGCTTGTTGCTCGACAGGTGCTTTCCCTTTATTTATGGCCCTACTTCCATATGACCATGGGTTTTGATCGTCGACCCAACTCATGTTTCACTAACTCACATTGCGGTTCATGCTCAAATATTTGAGTCGTGAAATCATTATCTCTTGGATCAAGTGCCATCCATCCCCTTTGATTGGATGGCCCATATGGATATCTATATTTTGAGACCTTGGGCCATCGACATTTCGAGACTTAGGATATCGGGACCTCTCACTTGAGATTTCCCGAAATGAATTTCTCTGGGGCTTGTATGTGGTACCACACGTCCTGCTGGAACAGACGGATCCTGTTGATTTCAGGTTTCGGGGATTTAGATCTTTGACAAGAAACATCAACAACTTTTCAAATTCCTGATTCCCACACTTATAACTTTTCATTTATCTCTGAACTTCAAAATGAAAATTCCTCTACCAAACTGAACTTGCTCACTCACTTGATTCAGGTCCATATCATACCACTTTAAGTGTTGCACTTGTGCTTATGGCTGCAACCTCTATACATGAATACTTGGGTGACTGGCTGAGGGCTCTGGAAAACAAGAGGATCAGTGATAGAGGTAAACAAAGAGAAGTGATTGATCTTAGAGAAAACAAAAACTCTTAGGGTCTACATCTCTCAGGCAGGAAAAAAGGAGAAAAACTCTAAGCCAAAAGAAAAAGACCCTACGATTGGGTCTATAAAAAGAGTAGAGATGGGAAAAACTACAGACTTAAGAAAAAACCCAAAATTTACAAGACTCTGACAAGTTTATGTGATAACATCTTGACTCAGACACATATGTTGATTTAATTGCCTTGGAGAATTTTACTCACAAAATCCTATTCCAAGGCACTAAATCCTAGGCTAGTTTGTGCACCCTAGAAAATAAAATCATTACTAATAAATTTTAAATTATAACGTTGATTTTATGGACATGATTACTCAAAAATGTATGGTAGTGAAACTCATGGTGTTATGAATCTGCAAGAAACGTAAATATGAAAGTAATGCAAAGTCCTAACTTTAAATTTCGATGAATGATATTCTTCTAAAAAATGATGCAATTTTCAAATTCAAATATGCAATTCAAAAGTAAAGATGCAATCTTTCACTATATGAACTAAGATAATGATAGAGATTCAAAGATAAAAATGCCAAGAAATGAAAAATGCCTATTTTTTTTTTTTCAATATATTAAAATTGAAAGTGAATGCACTGAAAAATAACTTGATATGTAACCCTACTATGTATAAAAAAGAGATGACGCAAGAAAGATAAGCAACAAAACACCCAGCCCAATGTGCAAGGAAAATAAAAATGAAAAAATGAAGAGAACAACTTTGCCTAGAAACTCAACCAAAAGAAGGTTTCATGTCATCCCACAGGCACTCAACAGGAACTACAGAGACCCAAGAAGGCTCAACAAGCATCAAATCCCACCCAACCAACACCATACCAAGAAAACATGCAAGGAAAAGAAGTGTACGTGACTGTTCAGGAAAACAAAGCATATATACACTGCTTACAATGAGACAACATGCGTGTATATGCGACTGTCAAGGAGAAAGACATGTATATGCTTTAAAACAAGGCCAGGAAAGGGAGGAAGGCTGAAAAATCAGACCTAGAGTGAACAAGAGCTGTCAATAAATGTTACGGCAAGAACCACAATAGAAATGAGAGAAATATAAAGAGAAAATTACTTCAAACCCTAAGAAAGATGAATCATCCCGAGTATGGTCTCCATTTTTGTTACGAGGAAAATCACTCTATGGCTAGGGTAAACCACAACATACATGTATGACTACAGAGATCAAATATATCCCATAAACATGCTATATAAACTAATGTGCAAGCGAGATAAGAAAAGGACCTACCCTGTCCAGATGCTTGAAGATGTCCATCATTGATCACTTTGACCGAAAGCTTTATACCAACAACAAGTTCTCCAAAAACAAGTGAATAAAGAATATAGTGATAATATAAAAGGTTATCACATTATATAGTATAATCCATTAGTATACAAAAAAAACATGTCGATGGATAATAACTCATATATTTGCAAGATATCAATTGGACGGGAAGAGAGTATTTCTATTAATAAATGATCAATAGAATTGAAAATATTACAGACTTCCATGTCGGTACGGTTCAGAACTGAGAAACCAAGTTCCTTCCAGCTGAGCCTCCACCACTTCAATCCTCCATGAAAGGAAATCTCATAGAAGGGAGACAATGAGGTTCTCCATCAATAAGGGAAGAGCTTGGGGGTTGAACACTGTGTTCAGACTTAAAGGACAAAGGGATGTAGACTCAATATGAAGTAATAATTTCTCCATGGTAACTTTTCTCTCAAAGTTGAATTCTCTCTCCTTTCCATAGCTCGGAATTGGGCTCTTTATAGCCTTCAAAATGAAACCGAAGGATCGAGTCATAACGTTTCTAGTATATGGAAGGCCAAGGATCAGATATCTCCTGTCATGTGTTAAGAACCAAACGCTGAATACAAAATCACCACAACAAATATACAAGATCTGAAGATATAATCACCACAAATGTTGAATACACAATAGATCCACAAGCAATATAGAAGAAACCACACTTTATGATTACCAAACCCTTGAGGTAGGGAAACACCATACAATGGATCATATTATGGAAGGGATCGTCTCCTGTTCACTTGCCTCTTTGAGGGGGCAACCTCCTAATGAGTTTCAACTCCCAATACAATAATTCTCTTTATGTCTCATTACATTGCTTGAACCCCTTTATATAGTGCTACCATCACCTAAGAACATTCTAAAGGAGGAATCTTCTATAAGTATAACCTTCTAAGAAGTCCTCTTACATTTATTATATCTAACTATCATAGTGGGCCTTATTTAATAATATAGTGGACCTAGTCCACCTTACATTGAATGACCTCCACTATTATCACTATGGGCCCTCTGGGCCCCCCCACTACCTC